>PVJS01032770.1:0-22569 GCA_004027185.1 Glis glis | reverse complement strand
CCCGGCCCTATTTTTTATACTTTATTTTGAAACCTGGACTCACGAAGTTGTGGAGGGCCTCACTAAGGAGAGAGAGAGAGAGAGAGGGAGAGAGAGAGAGAGAGAGAGAGAGAGAGAGAGCTGAGGCTGGCCACGAACCCGGATCCTCCGGTCTCCGCCTCCCAAAGTACTGAGATTACAAGCGTGCGCCACCATGCCCGGCTTACTATATTTTTACAAGTTACAATGTTCTCTCAAACGTATTATTTTGAGGTGATTACAACATGTAAGAATTTTGAGTGAAAGGAGAGAAGCAGTTGATTAGGTAGCTTCCTAGAACCCACCAGAGAAAATATTAGCAGGGTCAGCATGAGGTGGTACAGATAATGAGAGATGGGAAAAGACTGTATCTATCAAGTGAAGGAGCTGCTCTGGGCCCCTGAACAAGTCACATTCTTTCTGTGCTCCTAACTCTCTACATAACACATGGCTTGGATTTGCTTAAGATTCTCTGTTTTCATATAGTGTCATTTAAAAGAAGGTATAAATTGTCTTTGATAGATATTAAAAATGGGTGAAGAAAATGTGATGGAATAGAAGGCTGTCTTCTCAAAAGAAGTGGTAGTTAGTTATTTTGTTGGGAAAAAATCGGAAGAGAGAGAGTTGGAATCTTGTGGCTACTACCCTATTTTATAAACATAATTCCTCCTTAAATGGAATCAGGACAGTCTATCAAATAGTGCTCAGTCTAGGTACACAGAAGCACCCATTCAGAGCATGAATTATTTTAGAACTGCTGGTAGCCGGGCGTGGTGGCACACGCTTGTAATCCCAGTACTTTGGGAGGTGGAGACCGGAGGATCCAGGTTCACGGCCAGCCTCAGCTCTTTCTCTTTCTCTCTCTCTCTCTCTCTCTCTCTCTCTCTCTCTCTCCTTAGTGAGGCCCTCTGCAACTTCCTGAGACCCGGTTTCAAACTAAAGTATAAAAAAAAAAAAGAAATGCTGGAAAATGCTGATGGTTCTGCAATCTTTTGCTTTAAGTTTCAAGGTCAATGGAAATGACTCATTCACCTCATTTCTTTTTTCATTCTTTTATTTCTTCTTTTTCTTTTTGTGGTACTGACAACTGAGCCCAGGGCCTCACACATGCTAGGCAAGTGCTCTACCACTGACCTACATCCCCAGCCTTAAAATCATTTCTTAAATTTTGATATAATGGCGCTGAATGGATTCAGTTACCATCTTTACCCGGTGAACCTTCATGCTCACTCTAGATATAACTGCCAAGAAAGCCCACTTGGACTTTGGTATCCTCCATTGAATCTCTTTCCCAATAGTTCTTTCAGTGGTTTTATGTGAAAGTAATTTCCTTCCTTCCTTCCTTCCTTCCTTCCTTCCTTCCTTCCTTCCCTTACTCCCTCCTTCTCTCTCTCTCTCTCTCTCTCTCGTACTGAAAATATACTATATGTTAACTGATTCTGCTACAGCCTTTACCACCCTCTATGGCGGAGGAGTAGAAATACAATTAGCTAGTTTTTCTTCTGGCCTGTACCAGGTGAGCCTTGAGGGGAGAGGCCCATGAACCAAGATTATGTGGACGTACAGCTGCAGTCACACATTAGTGGGTATGTAATATGGTCCTACATGGAGCAGGCCTGGCTTCAAGGTGAATCCAAGAATACTGAGGACAATTTTCTTTCTGCTGAAGTTGGGAAGTCAAATCTCCAGATGGCAAAGGGAAGAATCAGGCAGATGAATAATAACAATAAATGTTTATGGCCATGCTAATAAAGCAGCATTCTGTTGGAGGTATACTTTATATACTTGAAAAGTGGAGCTAAGATTCTAGAAATTCAAGAACAGAAAAAGGAAGCTGTCTCAGTTACTGACTAATAGTTGGAGGTAAATGTTTTCATTTTACAATTTGAGTGGCGGCAGAACTCACATCGACAACTGGAGTAGGAAACATGGTGGCTATTACAAATTATTCATGTCAGATTCTTTCTTAATGGCAGATTTTGATAAAGAGGATGAGATTAAGGGAAAACATGGTTTGGGGACAGAAATTAACAAAAAAGAAGGAAAGACCTAAAAGTAATGTCAGAGAGCTTGATAGGTCAATGGGAATTCTTTCCTAAAATTGTCTGTAAATAAGTATAAATTGTGTGTGTGTGTGTGTGTGTGTGTGTGTGTGTTACTGGGAATTGAACTCAGGGGCATTCTACTTCTGAGCTACACCCCCAGCCCTATTTTATTTTTATTTTGAAACAGGGTCTTGCTGGGTTGATGAATCTCACTACTTGCTGAGGCTGTCCTTGAACTTGAGATCCTATTGTCTCAGCCTCCCAAATACTGGGATTATAGGCATGCACCACCACACTCAGCTAAGTGTAGAATTTTAAAATGAAATACATGTAATTTTTCATGCAACATAGCTATCATTCTAATGTTTTACTAGCTCGTGGCTAATAGATCATTTATCTGGAATAATCACCCAGAAAGAAGAGCAAATATAATACCTATGAAAAGAGTAATAATAAGGGAATTGCCCTGTCAGATATTAAAATATACTCTAACTCGACAAAACAAAAATACTTACTATGGTACTGAAGCCAGAATTGACAGACAGGTCAGTGGAAGAAATTGACAGTTCAAAAACAGACCTTCATATGTATAAAAATCTACTCTATAATATGTATACTAAATACTCTAAGGGAAGTGGTTACTTTATGCATAGTAGTAGGAAAGTTAAGACCTGAGAAATAATTCTTATTCCAAAACATAGGTGAAAAATAATAATCATCCTCTCATCTTCACAGTTGAGCTCCCAAAAAGGTGAGGGTATTCTCCAGATACTGAAAATTAAAGCAAAGCAAAAGAAAAAAATATGGAGAGAGGCAGAAACTGGAACAGTGCATTGCCTGAAGTTGATTGCAGACATGGTAAAACAAAAAAAAAATTGGTCTTTATTTCTACAGAAAGACAGGAGGTAAAGCTTTCAGATCACTTTTGATGGAGGCTAAACATGAGAACACCATGCGAATCTAGGAATTTTGATAGTTACACCTTTAGAAAAAAGTAGACTAGAAGAAATTAATCTGTTGGCACAGCGATCTAACAAGAAACTTGTCAAATTTGGCCTGAGCTCTGGATAAGAAAATTCTTCACCTGAGAGTTTGTAACTACCAACTCTCATGAAAGTTCTTACTTCCAAATTGACCTAAAAAACCCTGGGCTGAGAATATAGCAAACACTGATTATGTGCATCTCTGTGCCCATGGCAGCACTTTTTACAAGAGCCAAGAGGTGGAAGCAACCCAAATGTCCAGGAATGAGTGAATGGGAAAGAAAATGTGTTCTATACAAATGATGGACTATTATTCATCCTTAAAAGGAAGGAATTATGACCCGTGCTACAACATGGATGATCCTTGAAGATGTTATAATTAAGTGAATCAAGACACAAAACAACAAATGCTCTATGACTCTTCTTATCTGAAGTACCTAATGTAGTTGAATTCACAGAAATTGAAAGTAGACTGGTTGTTTCCAGGGCTGAGGGGGGTGGGAGAAGAGGAGTTGTTTAATGTGTTTAATGGACTTAGAGTTTCAATTTTGCAATATGAAAAATTTCTGGAGATCTGTGTTACAACAATGTAAATACACTTAATATTGTTGAACTGGACAGTAAAAATGGTTAAGATGGTACATTTTATGTTATGCTTTTATCACAAGTTTTTTAAATGATGAGAAAAAGTGACAGTTTGAGAGCAGCAGAAGTATCAGGAACAAATCAACCCAGATACTCTGTAGAAGGGCGTACCCTCAACACAGGCAGCTCCAGGATCCCATAAATATAAATCCCAGATGAGCAGGAGCTTATAATTGCAAAGATCATAGGAAACAAGATACAATAAAGATTAAGCAAAACCACCAATGGCAAATGCAATTTAATATATTGAAAAGGCAATAAATCATCAGAAAAATTAAATAACAATGTAACAATAAAAATATTGGATATTGATCATAAAACAGGTATACTGAAATGCCTGATAGAAAAAAGAAAACAGAGAAAAGAGAAAGGTTTATAAGAGCTAAGCAGTTTAAAAAATAAAACAAGAATTGCTGGACTGGAAATATGTTATTATTGAACTTTAAAATTCAATGAATAACCTTAACAGAATAAGATAATAAAGAACTAGAAGATTAATCTGAACTACTTCCTGAAACGTTTTCAGAAAATATGACAAAAATGCCAAGAGACCTAAAATAAGAAATAGAAATTAAAAGACATGAATAGTAAAATAAAAAACAATATATAGCCAATTAAGTTTAGACAGTGAGGCTAGAGACAGTTGGGAAGAGGTGATATTTGATCAGATAAATGTTGAGAGTTTTTTTGAATTATGGAATTAATGGATGCTCTGATATGAGAATCACAATACAATTTGCAACTAGACATGACATACCATAGTGCAATTTTAAAACTCTAAAGATAGTAAGTATAGGACAGTTCTCTGGGTGCCCTCTGACAAACCCAATGTTTCTCCCTTTCTTGTTTGAAATTGTCAAAAGTAACGATCTTCAACATCCCAAGATGGGGGAAAATGGCCAGAATTGCCTGGGTTCTGTTTCAGTCTACTTAGAACAGGAAGTTCTTTGACACTTTAGACCAATGTTTCATGTTACCCCAAGGTATATAATTTGGGGGCAGTGCCTTTCACCGTCCCTTATCTGCAGTACAAGTGGAGTGCATTCAATCAAAACTTCACACCCACCCACCCCGCCCAGGCAGCTTTCCCGAGCCTCAGGGGACTGGCTCACAGTGAACACGAGGCTTTCTGTTGTCTGCTGTTGCCCACCCGCAAGTATTAAATCCATGTCATGTAACTTGTCCCACATGAGTATGTTCTGTCCATTGGAATCAGACGAGCTGGTATCCAGTGCCTAGTGAACCTGCTTCACCATGAGAAGATCTTAAAAGCGCAAGAGAAAACAAAATACGTCAAAGAATATATTAACAGGAGAATTCTCACTAGCAAGAATAAGATCCAGGATTTAATAAAGTTATATCTTTAATTTGCTGAAAGAAATTGCCAAACTGTAATTATAATCCAAGGCAAATTATCATTTAAGATAGCATAAGACATTTTCAGGTAAATAAAACATCTCCCAAACAATAAATAGATCACTTTAAATGATATACTTGAAGAAATAAATTGAAAACAGAATGTCTAAGATGTAAGTGGCGAACAAGTTGGTAAATTGGTCACAAAACTACTTTCTCTACCAAGCCTCAGCCTGCCTCTTCATCTCCTTCTAGTTAACTTTTTGATTTCCATTGTAATTCCACTTTGATCAGAGAACATACACTTATCATTTAATTTTAGCCTTTGTAATTTGCTGGGATATGGTTTATATTACCAGCACTCTGTTTGGTTTTGTTTAATGTTCCATATGCAATTTAAAAGATCATGTATTCTTTACATGTTCAATGTAGGCTATTTATATGTAAATAAGATGGAGTCTGTTAACTGTTTTGCTCTAATTTCTGTATCTTTTCTGATTTTTTTTTTTTGTCTTTGTATTCTGTCTGCTACTAAGAGAGGTACATTAATAACACCAATTGTGGGCTTTTGCTTCAGGGCGGATGCACCAGGTGAATGGCAGGCAAATGCTCTTCCTGCAAACACCATAAAATACTGGATCTATTGCAAAGATCATACCAGAAAGCTGTAGAAACAAGAAGAACTAAATGATCTAAAATTCCAGAGATGGACAGCTCCCTCTTACATTAGCTAACAGTTTCTGGCTGTTATCTTCCATGAGGGCACTTGATAATTCTGAGTATCAGCTGAGAATCAGACTTGGCACAAGCAGAAGGATTCTGCTGGAGAAGAAAATTCAGAAGAGCTTTTGGAGAGCAAGCAGGGATGGCACAACAAATTAGAAGATAGGACACAATCACAAGGCCAGCTCTCCCCACAGGACTTTGTTGAGGTCCTAGGCAGTGCAGGAAGCTGAGAGAGTTATACTAGAAAAGCAAAGTAAAATCTACCTTAATTTTGCAAAAGGGACAAAATTTCCCCAAATGAAAGAGATTTGCAAGAAATATATGATGATTTGCAAGAAATATATGCTTTGTAAGACATTTTGAACATAGATGAATCCAGGCCCTAAAGAGCTAAGCTGCAAACCTTGGAACGGAAGTACATTCAGGTGAGGGAGACACATAATAGCTAGCTCTCAGTCAAAAGCCTGCGGGGGCCACACCCATGGAGGCTATCAGTAAGAAAGGCCTAGTGAAATTTCCTGCAGTCTTGCGGTGCTTAGCAGAGAAGCACCATGATCCCTGATAATATTTATCAGATTTTAAACCTGCAAAGAGTAGAAGTTTGAATAGTTAAGTTCCAAATCTCCAAATAATTGAACTTCCAGGGTGGGGATAGCAGAGACCTACCAGGTTCTCAAAACAAATGAACAATCAAAGAAAAATAGGGGCTAAGGGATGGGGGGAGCAGGAATTCTCAAGTAACAAGGAACAATTAGAGAAGAACTGAATTTTTCCTCAGCAATGGCTCCAATCTTTCCATCATCAGAGAGAGGAGACCAGTGCCTCAATCCACCTGCCTAACAGAAGCTAGAAGAAATATTCATTGGTGAAAAATAATCAACTGGGAATTCTATATTATTTTATATACAATATATGACATACAAGAAAAAAGAAGACAACCAGATTATGGAAGCCAGTAATGAATAAAAGATAGTTTTGAAGCACACATACACACACGCACACACACACACACACACACACACACCAAAACAAAACACAAAAAACTGTCAAAAAAAGATAACTAGAAAAATTGTAAAACAGAAATTTTGTAGCTACAAAGGCATATATTAGAAAGGAAAAACAGTGATCTCTCTCATGATTTCATCTCAAAATGCTATACAAAGAATACCAAATAAAACCCAAAGAAAGTATAAGAAGAGTTAGGAAAAAAGAGCAGAAATGGATAAACTAGAAAGTAGACACAAAATTAAAAAATCAACAAGGTCAGAAGTGTATAATTAGAGCCAGGCGTGGTGGCACATGCTTGTAATCTCAGTACTTTGGGAGGCGGAGACCGGAGGATCTGGGTTCGCGGCCAGCCTCAGCTCTCTCTCTCTCTCTCTCCCTGTCTCTCTCTCTCTCTACTTAGTGAGGCCCTCCGCAACTTCGTGAGACCCGGTTTCAAAATAAAGTATAAAAAATAGGGCCGGGGGTGTAGCGCGGAGGTAGAACGCCCCTGGGTTCAATCCCCAGTACCGCAGTACCGCAAAAAAAAAAGAAGTGTATAATTAGAAAAAAGATACCCTTCTAGAAAGACTAATTTTAAAAAGCAGAAAGCACAAATGAGCTCTATTGGGAAAAAATAAAACATTGCTAATGATGATTTTCTAAACATTAAAAAGAATATTATGAACAATTTAATGACATTTCCCAACTCAAATTCAGTATACTAATTAATTGAAAAATAAAGATAAAAAGTGGGGTGGGAACTGGGGGAGCACTCACTCAGTGTTGCGTGCATGTGTGTACTTTTTCATGATGATTACATCAATTGATTACAATACATGAATCAAATAAAATAGTGAAAAATTAAAAGGAAAAGAAAGATAAATAGAAATCTTGAATAGTCCCATATCTACTAAAGAAATGAAATCTTTAATTTAAAAATATGAAGGAAGTACTAATACCAATAATATTTGAGTTATTTCAGAAAATGAGGATGTGCTCCAATTCTTCCTATGAGTCCAGCATAATTCTAAAACCAAGATCTTGCAAGGAAATTTCAAGAAAAGAAAATTTCAGTCCAATATTTCATGTGAACCCCAAAATCCTAAACAAAGTAGTAGCAGATATTAGTGAGTCCTGTGATATATAAAATGGTATGTTATATATAACTTATTTTTCCATGAACACAAGACTTTTTGATATTTTATTGTTTTTTCTATGAACACAAGGCTTCTTGATATCTTAAAATTAATTAGTACAAATCAGCATATTAAGAAAAGAGAAGAACAATACAATTTCTTTTAACAGATACAGAATTTTTATAAAATTCAGTATTTATGATTTTTTTCAAAATCAGTGAAGTAAGACTAGAACATTTTGTTGTGATAAAGTTTATATAAAAAAATAAGTTAACATCATCTCTTGGTGGAATATTGATCACTTTCTTCATGAAATTAGAAAGACCATATCTTCTATTCAGCATAGTGCTAAAATTCTTAGTGCAATAAGGCAAGAAAAGAAAATGAAATAAAAGTATGAAGTTTGGAATACATGAAGTGAAACTGTCTTTATTGGTAAATGGCATTGCTGTGCATGTAAAAAAAATCCAAACTTATATAGAAACTATTACAATAAATAAGTATGTTTGCTAAATACAATGCCAATAAGCAAAAGTAAATTGTATTCTAGTTACTATCAATAAACAATTCAAAATGAAATTTTAAAATTCTGCCTTTATCATTGTGATTGATAGAAATATCATGTTAATAGTGTTAAAATATCAAACAGAGAAAACTATACTGCAAAACTATACTAAGAGAAATTAAAGAGGACATAAATAAATGCAGATATATGTCATGAATTGGAAGACTCATTATTGCTAAAATGTTAGTTCCACCCAAAGGACCTAGGCAGTCCAAGGTAGCCTTGAAGAACAAAGTTGAAACAAGCAAATATTGGAACCCGCTGCAGAGCTCATATAATGGATATTGACATGGGTAGGCAAATAGGGCAATGGAAAATCATCGTCTCCAGAGAAAATCCCTTCAAAGAAAGACATCTGTTTATTTTACCAAGTTAATGCTATAAAAACAAACAAAAATATTTCAGTAAATGATGTTGAATCAATTCAGTATTCACATGGAGAAAAATGAATTTTGACCTCTACCTCACTGTTCATAAACGTTTGCTTGAGGTGGATTGCAAATGAGAAAGGTCAAGCAATAAGGCTTCTTGATGAAAATAACAGTCCATATTAACCATTGTGGTTTTAAATTATGTCAGCAGATTCTTTGACAGTCCTCACCCAGAAAGGTGGAATGTAATTCCTGTCCCATAAAGGTGGGCCAAACTCACAAACTTGTTTCTAATGAATAGGATGTGCTGGAAGTGACACACTGACTTTTATGGCAAGTTTTAAAGAACCCAAATAAATTCACCTAGCTCTCCTTTTTTTCTGGGGACATGAACCTTTGCATGTCTGATCACCCTGGAAGAATCCCAGTTACCCTGGGGCTGTCACTCTGTAGAGACCATGGGAAGAGACCGCGTAGAGAAGGGAGCGAAACCTAAAGGCCCAGCCTGCTCCTCCAGCCCTCAGCCGTCTTTCTGTTGATATTAGCCTCCTATGGCAACTGGAACAAACGACCACAAATTTGGTGGCTTTAAATCACACATTTATTCTCTTATATCTCTGGAGGTCGGAAGTTCAAAATGAGTTTCACTAGGTCAAAATCAAGGTGTCCACAGGGCTGTCTTTCCTCCAGGAGCTCTAGTGGGAAACCCATCACCCTGCTTTTCCAGCCTCTGGAGCTGCATCGCATGGGAAGGCTAGAAGCATAGCACCTTGTTTCAAAACTCACATTGCTTTTTTTCTTCAATGTCAAATCTCCTTCTGCCTCTTCTCCGTAAGGACACTTGTAATTGCATTTAGGACCCAATCGGATAATCCGGGATAATGACCCCATTTTAAGAACTTTAATCACATCTGCAAAGTCTCTTTTGCCTTATAAATTACACTCAGGTTCCAGGGCCTAGGACCTGGATATCTTTGGGAACCACTATTCAGCCTGCCACACCATTCCAGGAGAGACACCTGCAAGAGAAAGCCCTTGAGATGACCCCAGCCCCAGCGCCACCTGGCTGTGACCGCAGGAGACCGGAACTACAAATGCTCCCAGGAGCCACTAGATTCCTAACCCACAAACTATGAGAGATAATAAATATTTTCTGTTGTGTGATACCACTAAGTTTGGTTGTTTTTATTTTATACTTTTACTGGTGCATTGTAGTCTCACATCATAATGTAGTTCATAGTGATAGTGACATACATGCACACAGCACTTGGTGGGCTTTCCCCTGGCTCCCTCCCCACTCCCCACCTTCCAGATACAGGGTATTGAGACTGGCATTGGTATTCTCACATATGGACATAATGTCAGTGGAAGTGTTTTCTTCATAAATTCTCCCTCTCACCCCCTCTTCCCTGGACTACCTCCCGCCCTCCACTGGAGTTTCTCCTCCATTATCTAAAGTCCTTCTATGACTCCCTAGCTTCCACATATGAGAGGAAACATATGACTCTTCACTTTCTGTGACTGGCTAATAAGTTTTAATAAAAACTCCTCCAATGAGTTTTCCTAGGCAAAATGAAATATATATATATATATATATATATATATATATATATAGTGCAAATGAGTTTGACAGAAATTTAAAATGAGTTATTTAAAAAGATTTTACTTTGCTCTTAGGAGTATATAATTTCTATTCCTTTGATGCAAATATACTCTATTAGAAAAATATATTTAAAATACATTATGATTTTTAAAATAGTCTGATGGAGAAATGCAAAATTAACCACTTTTGTCAGTTTCCCATTTTAAAAAAATTTCACTTTGAAATTTGGAAGACTAGGCTATTGGATAAAATCTAGGCCAGTCAGCCTGCACACAACCCCTCACCCCCCATAATCCTATGCCTCCTTCTGCAACTTCTTCTCCTGCTATAATTTTCTGCATTTATTTATTTATTTACTTATTTATTTATTTATTTATTTATTTATTTTTGTGGTACTGGGGATTGAACCCAAGGGTGTTCTGTCTCTGAGCTACACCCCCAGCCCTTTTTATTCTTATTTTGAAATATGGCTCACTAAGTTGCTGATGGCCTCAAAACTGCGATCCTCCTGTCTCAACCTCTCAACTACTTGGATTACAGGCATGCACCACCAAGTCCAGCTTCTGCCTCGGTGTTTTTAAACTACGGATTCCCTCACACACACAATACACTGTTTCACTAGAGGATGCTTCTGTATACACCATTCATGTGCCTGAAATTCTCTGTCCTTTTGTTTTTTTCATCAGACTACTTCTGCTTAACCCTGAAATCTCAATTTTGAGGGAGTTTATTCCTTTCTTTCCTCTGTGCAATCTGTATTTTAACATTGAAAGCAATGCTGAAATGAACTGTTTTTACATACAACTCAGTTACTAAACAGTAAGATCCTCAAGGACCCACTTTTAAAAAAATTCTTATATTCCTTGAAATTTACAGACGATCTGGAGTAGAGTAGGTACTCAAGAAATGTTTGTCAGCTGGGTGTGGTGGCGCACGCTTGTAATCCCAGTTCTTGGGAGGCTGAGACTGGAGGATCTGGGTTCGAGGCCAGCCTCAGCTACTTAGTGAGGCCCTCCGCAACTTAGTGAGACCCGGTTTCAAAATAAAGAATAAAAAATAGGGCTGGGGGTGTAGGTTGTAGGTAGAATGCCCCTGGGTTCAATCCCCAGTACCACAAAAAAAAAAAAGAAATGTTTGTCAAATGATGGGTTAGTTTTGAAATGCAAGTAGAAATATAGGCCTGATAAATATCCCCACCTGGTTTAAATCTCAGTCCAACATTGTTATCCCCTCTTCGATGAAGTTTTAACTGCTTCGTTTTATAGGTGGCTTTATGTATTCAAGAAGTTCTTTTTTGATGATTCCAATCTTATTCCTTGCACTGCTACTACAATCCCTGTTGTGGTTTCCGGAACCATGAGATAAAGTCTGTGTCTCTCTTATTCAATAGTGTTCCAGATAGTCAAAGCAGTGAAGAGGTCCCTGCTTAGTCCCCTGTCCTGCAGACTAAATATACTTCACTTAACAGTTGCTGTGGACATCCTTTCTCCACCTGCCACACCCAGGTCACTTTCTGTATTAGTCAGGGCTGTGATAGGCTGCTAGTAACAGAGCATGTGACATCAGTGGCTTCCACAAGATAGCTGCTTAATTTTCACATAAAAACTGCAGAAGTAGGTTGACCTTGCAGCACCAGTGAAGGCCCAGGCTCCTCTAGTCATCCTTAGCATGTGGCTTCTGTCCTTCTCCTCAGTGTTGTCGCATGATTCCTCCATGGCTGATCTACCTTCAGGACAGCATCTGTATTCCATACTCAAAGAGAAAGAGCAAAGCAAAAAAGGTATTTTCCTGTGGAATATGCAACTTTTAGAGGGCTTTCTCAGAAGGAACCCAGTTTTACAAACATTTGATTGAATGCAATTATATCACAGTTGCAAGGGATGCTGGGACACATATTTTAGTTGGCATATTATTGCCTGGAAAAAATTACAAAGGAGCAGAGCGGAATAAATATTAATATTGGTAAGCAACTAGCAGTGCGTTTCAATGAATCGAACTTTGCTAATGACTGTCTTAAAATAAATACCCTTGGACTAGACAATATATTCTAGAATAGTAAGTGCAGCAGAGTGTGGAATGACCGCAATCTCGTTCTATCTGTATATAGAAATTTATTAAGGTATTTGAAAGTTGGCCCTGTTTTTAATGTGCCCCATTGCTACTACAGATTTATATCATTCATACAACAAACTAAAAAAAATTAGTCATTTCTCTTCTGTATTCATTGAGGTCTCTACTAAAACCTTGCAGTTGCTATTCTAAAATCCAATGAAGAACATTCCATTTACTCCAATGAATTTTATCACCTGTCCTGGTCCATCATTTCTATACACTGACTTCTTGAAACTTAGTTTTGTCAACCAGTGTATTCACTAGCCCTCCAAAGTTTGTGTATTTGCAAATTGGACAAGTCTTTTTTATGACTTGATGAGGGAGACATACATGCAAACCTACAATTAGATTGAAAGGGGCTAAACATATTAGTGAAGGTATAGGTACAAAGTATTAAACTTTAGGGAACATTTGCCTGTCTCACTTTGTCTAGGTTCTGGAAGGTTCAGGAACTGCAGGGAAGATGATATTGATATGTACTATTAAAGATGAGGAGAACTTTGGCTGAGAGATCATACTGAAATGAGCATTCCTAAAATAAGAAATTGAATTACAAGTGGCCCTAGAATTCCACTGCTGTGACCTGGCACGTCAGATGCCCAGAGGAGATCTGAGAAAGGGAGGCAAGAAGAAACGTCCACTTGTCTGAAATGTTTGCTCTTTGCTTTCAACTGTTTTTAGAAAGAGACACTAACATTAGAGATATGTTTTGGAAAGGTTTAATTTACAACTGCCTTTTTATTTCCAGTGATAGCTGTGTAGAAAATAGACAAGATGGAATGATTCAAGCCATGTGATTCTCTGTACCATGTGATTCTTTCCCTTCAGATGTGATGACCATATGTCTCATATTTCCCAAGAATCTTTGAATTTCAAAGAATCTGTCTTGTGGCTGTCCAAAGTATTCTGAGACCTGTTAGTCCATGTGCATTGGGTTTAGTTCCAGAAAAGGTAGCCACTATGCCTTCAATCTCACCCTCCTGCTGTCATGGGAGATGGATTTGTAGTTCTTTCCACGTGCTCTTTTGGGTCTATCAAGGGAGACATCAGATTTGTAATGTGAATTAGGAAGCCAAGGAACACCACACTTGCCATTTTATTTAATGACAATGAGAAATTCCAGTAATGAAAGGGGTAAGCAATAGTGCCGTCTGTAAGCTTGTATTTTTAGCCTGTGTACAAGAGGCTCACAACCTTAATTTTCACAGCAACATAAATATTATGACTATAATTAACCATGAATATTTGATGAAGTTTGAGAGCATTATCTACACTTGCTTAATATCACTGGGTGTCATTCTAAATTCTGGATGCTTTTTAAGTATGGAAATGTTCTCAGTGTGCTGCCAAATTTCTAAACAAATGCTTGGTGGAAAATTACACCTTAGCCAGAACAATAACCCAAGTAAATAGGTAATAACGGGCATGTATTTAGCATATTAGCTTGACACACAGCATTAAAATGTCCCAGGACACTAAAGACTGAGTTTTTATAAAGAGAATTAAAACAGGCATAATAGCTATGATTTATCCAAGAGATGGATGCATTGCAGAGAAGTATTTTTTTCACATGTGAAAAATAAAATTCTGCCTTGTTAAAATGCATGGGATTTTCAAGTGCAGAGGGTGCGGTGTCGTTGAAAGACTGTGATTTGCAGGTGGCAATTAAATTCTCAAAGGTGAGCTGGGGGTAAAACCCAGCTGGTCCACTATGTGTCTAGGGTAACTTACAGCCAACTAGGGAACAAAATGTAGGCTTACTGGAAAGTGTTCCTAATTTTGCTTTTTTTAAAAGTAAGACATTTTTCTTTGAGATGTGTGTATTATTTATTTTATAGTAAAACTGTGTAAGTTGCAGTAAAAAGGATATGGTCTCTTTATACGTGTACTTTTATTGCTAATAGTCCAACATCAAGACTAGGTAATTTACAAAAATGTGAGGGGGTATTTTGGTTCATGATTGTGGAGATGCAAGGTCTAGGGGGCCTTCTCTGGTGATAGCCTTCTTGCTGGCAAAGTCCTGAGGTGGCACAGAGTCTCATGTGTTGACACACAGCAAGCATGCTTGCATGTATGTGTGTCTCTTCTGCTCTCTCCCCCTTCTAAAGCTACCAGGATTCAATTATGGGGACTCTACTCTAATGGTTTATCTTTTTTTTTTTTTGTGGTACCGGGGATTGAACCCAGGGGTGTTCTACCTCCACGCTACACCCCCAGCCCTATTTTTTATACTTTATTTTGAAACCAGGTCTCACGAAGTTGCGGAGGGCCTTCACTAAGTAGAGAGAGAGAGAGAGAGACAGGGGGAGAGAGAGAGAGAGAGCTGAGGCTGGCCGCGAACCCGGATCCTCCGGTCTCCACCTCCCAAAGTACTGGGATTACAAGCGTGCGCCACCACACCCGGCCCTCTAATGGTTTATTTAATCCTGATCATTTCCCCAAAGCCCCACCTCTAAAGCCCAGAGCTGGATTAAGTTTTCACCCTTCACATCTCACAATGTGTATGAAGTTTCAACACAGGAAGGCTTGGGAGACACTCAGACCATACCTGAACCATAGCAGTCTCTGACAAAGTGCATCTTAAAAAATACGGAAAAGTACAGCCATGATACACACAGGTCTTGTCAGTCCTCAGAGACAGTTTCCCTCTTGGTGTAAATACTCAGGAAAGATACCTAAGCCTGGTGGGTAGGACTTGGCATTTCTGATACCTTCAGAACTGAGTATCTTGGATTGGCAGGCATTGGTTGAAGTGGTAGATTAAAGATGACTTCAGATTCTATGCTATTTTTTCCTATTGAGAGAAAGAGCCCAACTTCCCCACCATCTGAATCTATCTGTTCTTGATATTAATGCTTGATTGATTATTATTTGAAATAGTTATTTACTATTGTATGACATTTTGGAATTTGATTATATGTTACAGCTATAGATATGGAATCTCTACCCATACTGTGAAAATCTTTATTTTTTAACCTTTGAAATATTTAATCAGTAAAGCATGGAGAAAGTGATTATATGCCAGCTCTAAGGCTAGCACTTAAAAGGATCACCCTTTTGCTTTCCTGGAGCCCTGAGCCACTGTGAAGGAAGACTGAATATACCAAAGCCATCTTTCTCTAAGGAAGCCCAAACCACATGGAAAGGCCAAATGTAGGTGTTCTTCAGGTGAAATTACACCAACTACCAGCCATGCGAGTGAATCCAGGGATCAAGGACATCTAGCTAGTCAAGCCTTCAGATGACTTAGCCCCAGCCACCGCTGAATGGAAGGGACATAAAGGACACCATGCAAGAACTGCCCAACTGAACCCAATCTTCCCACATAACCATGAGGGATAGTAAATTATTGTTCACACCACTAAGTTTTGGGGTAATCTGTCATGCAGCAAGAGATAATTAAAATTGGAGGGGCAATGGCAATGTGAGAATCATGAATCCAAGAGCTTTTCGCCTCCTCCTTCCTCCTTCCCCCCTAGTTTCATCAGTCATAAGGAAATTGGAACTTCTAGCCCAAGTGAGGTCAGAGAACAAAGCTCAGATAAACACACTTAGCAGACAGAATAAGGAGTGCAGAGGCTGTTGATAGCATTGGTGCCCACAGCTTATGCTGCATAGTGTTTAAAGATCTGGGCTCTGGGGTCAGAGTTACTTCAGTTCAAAATTCAACCCAATCCTTTTAGCTGTGAGTCCCTGCTGGGCAACTTTCATTATTTCTCTGTGCCTTTTTTTTTAACCAAAACCATAAAGGATAAAATGTATGTAAATCCTTTTAGGCCTGATCATAGATTTGGATTTCTAAAACTATGAAGCAAATTAAACTAATTGACTGTAGTTGACTAGCTGTTCACTGATGAAGGAAAAGAACAAAACCTAAAAAACATATATGGAATTTTGGAAACATTATTAAAGGTCATAAAAATGGTAAGTTGAAAACCAAGCCATAAAAATATTCCTATAATCCAGATACAAAATCAATTTCCACTGAAGTGTTGTTCATCAGGATTCTGTTTCCTGTAAAGCAAATAAACCTTTTTTAAGCAAAGTTTTTTAACATAACAAAATGTACTCAGTTGTCTAAAAAATTTGATAATAAATCTTTTTTATTTTTCTAAAATCAGTCTGAGGGAGGATTGTCTTCTAAATATCACCTTTTATTGGGGTGAGGTGTTACTCTCAGTAATTAATTTATATTGTTGATATTAATGCTTGATTTATTACTATTTGAAATAGTTATTTACTATTGTATGACATTTTGGAATTTTATTATATGTTACAGCTATAGATATGGAATCTTTATCCCTACTGTGAAAATCTTTACTTTTTTATATTAAGCATTCTTACATATTTTCAGGAATGAAATATGTTCAAAAGTAAGGAACTGATTAAAGGTCCTTTGTCTTTGAAGGATTAATTACTATACCCTTGGGTTCTGATTTAATGGAGTATAATGTTCTGATTTAATACCATACAATGATCAAGAAAAAGCAAATAATTACCATAGAAAGAAAATGTCTACTAGCTTCTCAAATTCATAAATATATGCTTAAACTGATTCACTTACCAGCCTTCTGCTTCCACTTATTTTCCCATAAAAGATATATTATCCAAGCTTCACAAGAGTAATGTCATTAGCAAAAAAAATTTAGCTATGTCATTCTAAGAGCATTTTCATATCAAAAACCCTCAAGGCTAGAAATGCTGGAGATGGCACCATTGATCATGACACGCTTCTGAAAAAACATGACGATGGGATGCTTTTTACTGAGCTTCCGTGAGCGGCGCCCTGGGTGAGGAAGCTCAGAGATGATTAGACTACCCGGCTAAGCTGCCCAACTCCACCTTTGTCAAACAGAAAGTGAGACTGTGCTCCTCTTCTAAAGATTACAAAACTCTCCATCTCTCTGCCATGTCCTTTCTCCTCTCACCAGGATCATACTAAAGTGAGAGAATACCACCAGGACATGCAGACACTAGAATACTTTTTAATACCCAGAGAGCTTCCTTCTATTCCCATGCAAGGACTCTGTTGTGGAGTCAAGGAGCTCTGTTGTCAGGAGCATAGGGCTAGAATGAACATGATGGCTCCTTTGCTTTGTTTTCTGGATGGTTGAATGGAATCGTACACAGGTGGAGTGCCTTGCTTCTTCAAGAGTGCCTGCTTTAGTAGCAAGTTGTCTTAATAGTCAGCCTAGTGTTTTATCCCAGTTTTTTGTTTTCCAGTGGAAGATGGGATCACGTAGGTGAACTACCTGGGTCTACTTTTCTTTTCTCCTTTTCATGTTTTCATAGGATAAGGAGTATTCTACCCCAGATACAATTGACATGCACGGAAGCTTAAACTTGTACAAGTTCATTCGGATTGTCAGTAACAGAACTGAAAGTTCAACCTAGGTTTACATGGTTATAAAATCCATTGTCTTCCAACTATGCCTATTATCCTTCAGCACAGTTGTCCTGGTGACTTGCAAAGGCTTCAGGGTAGGCTGGTGGTCACGACTGTCTATAATATTGGGTGGCTGAAGACATTGTCTATCTGTCCCTCCCCATGTGCACAGCCTTAGACTTCCTTTCCAGGCCTCCCTAGGGGATGTCTTACATCAATAAAGCAAGAAATATGCTTCTCTTTCAACCTAGGTATGTTGCAAATGCTTTACACAAAAGTTTAAAGTTTGAAATGCCAGCTCCAGTCATACTATGTCACATCCTCAGATGGAGGGAAGCACATGGGAGGATGGAGAAGCAAGATCCAAATCTTAGTCCTGGGTCACCTGAGGATTTCCACCTATCATGCCCTCAGTATTGCCTTTGGCCACAACTCAGGGCATTTTATTTTTTTATTTTTTGGCGGTACTGAGGATTGAACCCAGGGGCGTTCTACCTCTGGGCTACACCCCCAGCCCTATTTTTTAATCTTTATTTTGAAACAGGGTCTCAATAAGTTGCAGAGGGCCTCACTAAGTAGCTGAGGCTGGCCACGAACCCAGATCCTCCGGTCTCAGCCTCCCAAGTACTGGGATTACAAGCGTGCGCCACCACGCCTGGCTTCAGGGCATTTTATCATCACTTAACCTGACATAAAATTACAGTCCAGCTAGGCACTCAGTACGTTACTATAGGCAAATATATTTGGAAATATGTGAAAGATCTCCAAAATAGGAATCATTTTAATATTCTTTTTACACTCTTACTTCACTGAAATTCTTCAGAAACAAATAAGAAAATATAGAGCATTTTGCATAAGAAAGGAAACAAGGCATATCAAAAGGTTTAGTGACTTATAATACAATGTGGCCAAAGAGTGTGGGGGTCAGAAACTCAGGCCTTTGCATTGATTGTAGTCTGTGTAGCCTGCTTTTATTGAAATACCCAAAAGTTCTCTAATGGAATAATAAAAAGAATGAATGAAGTTGAAATTAAGTTCTAACTAAATACAGGATTTCTAGCTTGAAAACTAAACAAGAATTCTTGGCCAGTTTGGAATTTGATCAGACCTCTCAGTTTGGGGGTAGATCTGATGGAGCCAGCAGTTAAGTGGTGTATCTCCCTATATCCATCCGAGTCTCTCTCTCAGAAGGGCGGGAGGGGAAGAGGAAGTCAAATGGCCGCAAAGGGCTTGGCATGTCCCCAGGTCCTGCCTCCTTTCCTCCTGCCCCTTGGACTCCGCTATGTCATTTCCATCTTGGGAGCTCAGGTGCAGGGCAGTGGCCTGGGGGTCAGCAATCAGGATGGGGAGGAAATTGAGTCCTCAACTTGGTGTTGGGAGACCGCATAGGTACAGAACAGCCCTCAGTGTTGAGGAACGGAGATAGGTACAGAGATAAACACAGGATAAAATGTTTTTCTAGGTTTCCTTACATTTTGTAGAAACAATGGCCACTGACTAATAAAAATTCCCTAACAGCACTTGGCATTATAAAACACAAATTATTGGCTTCATTTTTCTTTCTTTCAGCCTCTGTCAGCAAAATTGTCTGAGCTGAGGTGCTTGTGAGAACTACCCAAACTGCCTGCCTGCTGTGAGCCCTCCCAGGTCACAGGAGCCCACAGAATGTATTTCTTAGGCTTCCCTGGAGGGAAATGATTTGCACGAGTCCTTCCCCAGACCCCAAAACCAAGCACTACCCTATTCTGACAAATGTTCCATATTGCCTTCATCCAGGAAGCTTTCTTTGTGCATTGAACTCGAAGAAGCATTCCGAGTGCCCTCAGATAAACTCACGCTACTCATCTCTCCGTTTAAGATGTGTACTGAGGAACGGAAGTGTTTTGTTAATGCTTAGCATGACACAAAAGCTGTTTCTGCATTTTCCCAGCATCCATTTCTACTGACTATAGCTCAGCATCTCTATGCCATAGGGAGAGGTACCGCGTAAGGCGCAGATGGAGTGGGACGGAGGCAAATTTCTAAGGGGCTTAAGCCTCATTCTGCCATATGCTGCTCTCTCTCCTTCTGAATGCTGTCAGGCACACACCACTGGCTGGCACAGAGTGACAAAGGACCCGGCTTTAATCACTTTGAAAGTCTTCCACTTACCACCATCTGAACAACCACTTTAAGTAAAAAAGACAAGTGTCAACTCCAGTTATTTATTTGAAAAAATTTCCCGTTTCTCTGCACTGAAAATTAATTTTTCCAGGAATTCTGTGTGATCCCAGAAACACAAGCAAAGAATTAGCTTGTTTTATGTAATACGGAAATGATTTTAACATCCCGACAGATTAAGATATAGTTTGATTACCTGTCAGTCTCTCTCTTCTATAGTGTCCCAGCAGTAACATTCTTTATGTCTCTGCACAACTTAAATTACGGGCCTGCTTATTTTTTATTTTAAACGTAAATAAAATTTATTATCAACAGAGCAGTAGTGAATCCCAGCTTTTTATACTACCAGACTGGGAAAAAGGAAAAGAAATTTTGTTCTTCTGCTCTCTTGTAGCTTTTTAAAACCTTTTATCCCTGCTATGGTTTTTTGTTGCTCCTTTATTTCTTGCTATGGTATTTTTCTTTTTCACTTTGTGTTAAAATGTAATAAAATGGCCAAAATTATTTTAACTTCATATTTTTATATCCATATATCTCCCATATATTCTCCACATCCAAACCTTTGTATTGATAGTTTCTTCTAGGTGAATTATTATATTTTAACAAAGTGTGTGTGTGTGTGTGTGTGTGTGTGTGTGTGTGTTTCTAAGGATTGAACCAAGGGGCGTTCTACTTCTGAGATACAACCTCCAAATTTATTTTATTTTTTTTTATTTTGAAACAGGGTCTCATTAAGTTGCTGAGGACCTCACTAAATTGCTGAGACTGGCTGCGAACCTGTGATCCTCCTGTCTCAGCCTCCCAAGTGCTGGGATTACAAGCATGTGCCACCACGCCTGGCTCCATTTTAACAAATTTTAAGGGATTATATTTTAAATTTCAAGCAGTGTCCTCACTTCTGTGAGATAATATGGTTAAAATAACATTGTTAAGTGTCTCTAATACCGCACAGACTAAAAAGTCTGGGTAAAAGAGACAACTAATGGCAGATATCTTCAGCTTTGTCTCTGTTCCCCGCGTTCACTCCCACATTTTGGCCAAGGATAGTGACTAATCCCAGGGACTGAAAGTGGACCCAAAGATGTTTTGTGTGAAGAGGGAATTGTCATAATATCTGCTCTTTGGGATGAATGAGGCGTTCAAGATGATTTTAATTTATAGTATCTAAAAAAATATTTGAAGTTTACACACTGATAAAAAGGATCACTGGCTAGTCTTTGTGGGCTTGAGTTTCTGTGGTTGGGTTATTTTACATCTCATAGGGATAAAGGTCAACTGAGATTTGTTTTTGTTGTTGTTCAGTAGAGATGTAAATAACTTCTGACTAGTGGAACAGATATCCACAAAATTATGGTTTCTTGTTCTCTAAGACATTGATCAGTTTTATACCAAAACACAGCAGTACTCTTACCCTAGAAATTCAAGTTTCTACAACACATTTTGGATTGGGTTCTAAATCATATTAGTTCTCGCTAATATGTTAAATTAAAAAGTTGACACAAGTTTAATTTATATATGTATGAGAGTCATAGTATTCCCTTGTTGAAACTTATTCTTTAATAATTATCTCACCCCATTATAGATTTGACATCTATCAATTTATTTTGGCATTTCCAAAAGCTACTTTTATTTCTTTTTTTGGTTTATTTTCTAAATTTATGTTTTATTCCTGTGTGAAGTCTGTGTATTTTTATCCTTGCATTATTTTTTTTAAAAATGGCCCAAAATTAATTTTTTCTGACATTAGATTATTAAATTAATAGCAGATTTTTTTTAGTAGTACTGGGGATTGAACCCAGGAGCGTTCTACATCCACGCTACACCCCTGACCTTATTTTTTATACTTTATTTTTTAAACTGGGTCTCACAAAGTTGCGGAGGACCTCACTAGGGAGAGAGAGAGAGAGACAGAGAGAGAGACAGAGAGAGAGAGAGAGAGAGAGAGAGCTGAGGCTGGCCGAGAACCCGGATCCTCTGGTCTCCGCCTCCCAAAGTACTGGGATTACAAGCGTGTGCCACCACGCCCGGCTTTATTTTTTATTTTGAGACAGGGTCTGGCTAAATTGCTGAGGCTG
Source organism: Glis glis (assembly GCA_004027185.1). Taxonomy (NCBI): domain Eukaryota; kingdom Metazoa; phylum Chordata; class Mammalia; order Rodentia; family Gliridae; genus Glis; species Glis glis. Next base: position 401 of record PVJS01032770.1, on the reverse strand, counting down.
ACCTCAAATTTGTGATGCTCCTACCTCAGCCTCCCAAGTTTCTGGAATTACAGGAGTGAGTCATCACACCAGCTCCAGACTCAATCTTTAATGTCAGAAAAGAATCCTAAATGTTTTTAGTTTAAGACTATCAGGAACTATCTCTTTTGTGTGTGTGTGTGTTTGTGTGTGTGTGTGTGTGTGGTACTGCGGATTGAACCCAGGGGCATTCTATCTTCGAGCTACACCCCCAGCCCTGTTTTATTTTTATTTTGAAACAGGGTCTCTCTAGGTTGATGAGAGTTTCACTACTTGCTGAGGCTATCCTCGAACTTGCAATCCTCCTGTCTCGGCCTCCCAAGTACTGGGATTACAAACATGCTGCACCATGCCTGGCTATCTCTTTCTTTTTTTTTTTTTTT
>PVJS01032769.1:0-22576 GCA_004027185.1 Glis glis | reverse complement strand
CCTCACTAGGTAGAGAGAGAGATACAGGGAGAGAGAGAGAGAGAGAGAGAGAGAGAGAGAGAAGAGATAAAGCACGCGCGCCCGCGCATGCGCGCTGAGGTTGGCCGCGAACTCGGATCCTCCGGTCTCCGCCTCCCAAAGTACTGGGATTACAAGCGTGCCCGGCCTCTTTGTCTCTTTTGATGTGTTTTAGCTTAGTCTGTTTTGTCAGATATAAGCGTTGCTACCCCTGCTTGTTTTCTATCTCCATTTGCATGGTATACCTTTTTCCATCCTTTTATCTTTAGCATATAAGTATCTTTGATAGAAGGTGAGTTTCTTGTAAGCAGCATATAGTTGGGTTATGCTTCTTAATCCACATTGCCAGTCTATGCCTTTTAATTGGGGATTTGAGTCTTTTGATGTTCAATGTTATTATTGAGATATGATTTTTGTTTCCTATCATGTTGATTTCTATTTTTTGTTTGCTGCAGTGACAAATCTCCTTATTTATTTGCCTACCTAGTGGAGTTCACCTCTCCTGTGGTTCTGAAAATTGCTTGTTTTTCCTTCTTTGTAATTTATTTCTTTTAGGATTTTCTCTAGTGTTGGCTTGGTCCTCATGAATTCTATAAATGTTTGTTTATCATGGAACATTTTTATTTCTCCATAAATTTTTTTGTCTCCATCAATTTTAAATGATTGTTTTGCTGGATATATCAATCTTGGTTGGAAGTTGTTTTCTTCCAGGGTCCGGAGTACTTCATACCAATCCCTCCTGGCATTCCTGACTTGGGTTGAGAAGTCTGGGGTGATTTTTATTGTTTTGTCCCTGTATGTCACCGTTCTTTTGTTCTGGCCGCTTTTAGGATTCTTTCTTTGGCCTCTATGTTAGCCATTTTAATATTATGTGTTGTGGGGAGGTCCTTCTTTGGTCCTGTCTTAACAGTGTTCTATATGTCTCCTGTATGTGGATGTCCAAATCTTTTTCTTTTTTTGATTTTGGTAATTTTTCACTTTTAAGTCATTTATTTATTGTATTTATTACATTTATTGGTGCATTGTAGTTATATATTCTGTTAAGTGTCAGGGTATCAGAAGCATGCATGCACACATTGCTCATTTAGCCCTCCCTCAAATCCCACCCCATTCCCTCCCCTTCCCCTCCTTTCCATGCTCAGCATAGTGATCAACTCTGATAAGTTTGTTTATACACATCATGTGCATTAGTGTATTTACCTCTTCCCCCCTCCCGTGTCCCTCAGTTAGGTCATCTTCTTTGCTCAACTAAAGTTTTCTCCTTTGTCCGGAGTTCCTTCTAAATCCCATTCTCCCTAGCTTCCACATATTAGGGAGAACATCTGACTTTTCACTCTTTGTGACTGACTAATCTTTCTTAGCATAATTTTCTCCAGTGCCTGCCACTTCCCTGCAAATGATGTAATTTTATTCTTCTTTATGGCAGCATAAAATTCCATTGTGTACATATCCTATAGTTTTGTGATCCATTCATCTGTCGATGGACACTTTGGCTGGTTCCAAAGTTTGGCAATTGTGAATCATGCAGCTATAAACATAGATACACATGCATTAGTCTGGTAGTTTGGTTTCAGTTCTTTTGGGTAGATGCATAGAAGTGGTATTGCTTGGTCATATGAGAGGTTCATTCCCATTCTTCTGAGGATCCTTCACACTGTTTTCCAAAGTGGTTGCACTAATTTGCAATCCCACCAACAGTGTATTAGAGTTCCTGCTTCTCCACATCCTCACCAGCACTTGTTGTTGTTTGTGTTTTTAATGATTGCCATTCTAATTGGGGTTAGGTGAAATCTCAGGGTTGTTTTGATTTGCATCTCTCTGATTGCTAATGATGTTGAACAGTTTTTCATACATTTATTGGCCATTTGTATTTCTTCTTCTGTGAAGTGTCTATTTAGTTCACTTGCCCATTTTTTGATTGGATTGTTTTTTTAGTGGTGATTTTTTAAAGTTCTCTGTATATTCTAGATATTAGTCCTCTATCAGAGGAGTAGCTAGCAAAAATTTTCTCCCATTCTGTTGGCTCTCTGCTGAGTTTCTTGATTGTTTCCTTTGCTGCACAAAAGCTCTTTAGTTTAATGCAATCCCACGTATTGATCCTCATTTTAGTTTCCTGTGACTTAGTGGTCTTGTTGAGGAAGTCTTTACCTGTGCCTATGTGTTGAAGTGTTGGGCCTATGCCCTCTTTGAGTAGCTGCAAGGTCTCTGGTCTGATTTCTAGGTCTTTGATCCATCTTGAATTGACTCTTGTATAAAGTGAGAAAGTGGGGTTTATTTCTATTTTTCTGCATATGGTTAGTCAGTTTTGCCAGCACCATTTGTTGAAGAGGCTATCTTTTTTCCATTGGGTGTTTTTAGCCCCTTTGTCAAAAGTCAATTGGCTGTAGGTGTGTGGGTTTGTTTCAGAGTCTTCTATTCTGCTCCATTTGTCTATGTGTCTGCTTTTGTTTCAATATCATGCTGTTTTTATTACTATGGCTTTGTAGTATAGTTTGAAGTCAGGTATTGTGATGCCTCCTGCATGGTTCTTGTTGCTGAGAACTACTTTGGCTATTCTGGGTTTTTTTGTTGTTCCAAATGAATTTAAAGACAGATTTTTCTATGTCAGTGAAGAATGACTTTGGTAATTTAATGGGTATTGCATTGAATATGTAGAGCACTTTTGGAAAAATGGCCATTTTGATATTTATTCTGCCTACCCAAGAGCATGGGAGATCTTTCCATCTTCTAAGATATTCTTCAATTTCGTTTTTCAATGTTTTATAGTTTTCCTTGTAGAGGTCTTTTACCCCCTTGGTTAGGTTTATTCCCAAGTATTTTATTGTTTTGGGGGATATCGTGAGTGCAAAAGTCTTCTTGATTTCTTTTTCAGTGGATTTATGGTTGACATACAGAAAAGCTTCTGATTTTTTAAGATTGATTTTGGATCCAGACACTTTGATGAATTTGTTGATCACTTCTATGAGCCTTTTAGGTGAGTTTGTTGGATTTTCTAAGTATAATATCATGTCATCTGCAAATAGAGATAGTTTCAGTTCCTCTTTTCCTATTTGTACTCCTTTTATTTCCTTCTCTTGCCTTATTGTTCTGGCTAGATTCTCAAGTACTATGTTGAAAAGGAGTGGTGACAGTGGACATCCTTGCCTTGTTCCTGTTTTTAAAGGGAACTCTCGAAGTTTTTCCCCATTCAGTATGATGTTGGCTGTGGGCCTATTGTATATTGCCTATACGATGTTGAGGTATGTTCCTTCTATTCTGATTCTCTGCAGTGTTCTTATCATGAATGGGTGTTGGATTTTGTCAAATGCTTTTTCAGCATCTATTGAAATGATCATGTGATTTTTGTCTTTAGTTCTGTTTATGTGGTGGATTACATGGATTGTTTTTCATATGTTGAACCAGCCTTGCATCCCTGGATGAACCCGACTTGGTCATGATGTATGATTTTCGTGATGTGGTTTTGAATGTGTGTTGCTAGTATTTTGTTTAGAAGTTTTGCGTCTAAGTTCATCAACGATATAGGTCTGTATTTTTCTTTTCTTGAGCTGTCTTTGGTTTTGGTATCAGTGTGATGTTGGCTTCATAGAATGTGTTTGGGAGAGTCCTGTTTCTTTCTATTTCATGGAAGTGATTGAGGAGTATTAGGATTAGTTCTTCTGTAAAGGTTTTATAAAATTCACCTGGGAAACCATCTGGACCTGGGGTTTTCTTTGATGGTAGGCTCTTTATTGCTGCTTCAATCTCGTTAATTGCTATTGGTCGATTTAAATTTTCTATGTCTTCTTGATTCAACTTAGGAAGGTTGTACGTGACTAGAAATTTGTCAATTTCTTCTAGGTTTTCCAATTTGTTGGAGTATAGTTTTTCAAAGTAGTTTCTGATTATCCTCTGGATTTCCATACTGTCGGTGGTAACATCACCTTTTTCATCTCTTATTTTAGTAATTTGGGTTCACTCTCTCTTTCTTTTGGTTTGGTTGGCTAGGGGTTTATCTAGCTTGTTTATTTTTTCTAGGAACCAGCTTTTGGTTTTGTTGATTTTTTGTATTGTTTTTTTATTCTCTACTTCATTGATTTCTGCTCTGATTTTAATAATTTCCTGTCTTCTACTAGCTTTGAGGTTAGACTGGTCCTGTTTTTCAAGGACTTTGAGGTGTGTCATTAGGTTATTTATTTGGTGATTTTCTGTTCTTCTTATGTGGGCACTCAGTGCTATGAATTTTCTTCTTAATACTGCCTTCAGGGTGTCTTCAAGATTTTTATATGTTGTTTCTCTGTTTTCTTTTGTTTCTAGGAATTTCTTAATTTCTCCCTTTATTTCTTCTTTTACCCATTCCTCATTCAGCAGTGTGGTATTCAGTCTCCACATGTTTATGAGGTTTCTCTGGGTCTTCTTATAGTTGACTTCTAGTTTCATTCCATTATGTTCTTAGAAGATGCAGGGGATTATGTGACAATTTTTGAACTTGCTAGTACTCACTTTGTAGTCTAGGTTATGGTCTATTTTTGAGAAAGTTCCTTGAGCAGCTGAAAAAAATGTGAATTCAGCTGTAGTTGGGTGGAATATTCTGTATGTGTCTACTAGGTCCATTTGGCTTATGGTGTCCCTTAGGTCTGAGGCATCTTTACTGACCTTTTGTCTTGAAGATCAATCTAGTGGTGTGAGAGGTGTGTTGATGTCTCCCAACATTACTGTATTGGGATCCATGTGTGATTTAATGTTGCAAAGAGTTTCTTTTATGAAAGTGGTTGCACCTATGTTTGGGGCATAAATGTTGGCTATTGTTATATCCTCTTTCTGGATTGTTCCTTTTACCAGTAATAAATGACCTTATTTGTCTCTTCTGATAAGTTTAGGTTTGAAGTCTAATTTGTCTGATATCATAATTGCTACTTCTGATTGTTTTCAAGTTCTGTTAGTGTGGATTACCTTTCTCCACCCCTTCACCTTTAGTTTGAGCATATCTTTACTTGTAAGGTATGTTTCTTGCAGGCAGCATATAGATGGATTGTGATTTTTAATCCATTTTGCCACCTCATGTCTTTTGATTGGGGAGTTGAAGCCATTTATATTCAGCGTGATTATTGAGAGATGGGTTTTCATTCCTAACATTTTGAGATTTAATTTCTCTTTGAGGTAGTGTTTGTTCTTTGCCTAGTTGTTTGTTTGATGGAAATCACTGTTTCTCTAGTTCTGGCATTTCCTTATTATTTCTTCTTTGTAATTAATCTCTTTGAGCATTTTCTCTAGTGCTGGTTTGGAAGACATAAAGTCTTTCAGCTTCTGTTTGTCATGGAAGGTTTTTATTTCTCCATCAAATTTGATAGATATCTTTGCTGGGTGGACAAATCTTGGCTGGAAGTTGTTTTCTTTCAGAGTTTGGAATATGTCACTCCAGGCCTTCCTGGCTTTCATGACTTGGTTTGGAAGGTCGGGAGTGATTCTTATTGGTTTGCCTCTGATTGTTACTTGCTCTTTTACTCTTGCTGCCTTTAAGATTCTCTCCTTGGCCTCTACATTAGTCAGTTTGATTATTATGTGTCGTGGTGGACCTCTTCTCTGATCCTGTCTATTGGGGGTTCTATATGTTTCCTGTACCTGTGTGTCGACCTCTCTATGTTTGGAAAATTTTCTAATATTACTTCTCTGAATAAATTATTGATTCCTTTAGTTTCAGCTTCTAATCCCTCTTCTATGCCTATTATTCTTACGTTTGCTCTTTTAAGACTGGCTAAGATCTCTTCAATGTCCAATTCATGCTGTCGCATTGTTTTTTCTAATTTATATACAATCTGTTCATTTTTGGAGAGGTCATCTTCTAAGAGTGAGATTCTGTTTTCCATGTGGTCTAGTCTATTGTTGATGGTCTGTATTGATGCCTTCATTTCAATTATTGCATCCTTCACTCCCTTCAGAGCTTCTTTTTGATTCCTGTTCAGGGTGTCGGATTCTTTGCATATTTGATCCTTCATTCCTTTCAGGCTCTCTCTCAATTCTTTTTGGAAATCCTGTATCATTTCCTCTATTGAAGTTTTGAATTGTCCTTCTGGTAATCTTTGCACTTCTGAGTTGGCACGTTCTCTTGTTGTGGGATTGTGGGGGCTCTTTGTTTCTTTGGTATTCTTCCTTTTTATGATTTCAGGTTTCTTATGTTTATACTTTTGTTGCTTTTGGTATTTCTCTCTCACTCTGTAGATATCCTATGTCTTATCTCTCTCCCTTTATAGTTTCTTATTCTGGAGGTAGATAGTTACTAGTAGGTGAGCCTTAAAGGTGAATAACCTTTACTGAATGGTTATTCTCACTTGCTCAGTATAATGTCCATTTGCAGGCCCAATTCTTGGTCTCCTTCAGTGATTGGGACCCTTGCCTGGTGCCTCTCACTACCTGTGCAAGCAACCAGTGCCGCTATTGCCCCTCTCACTGCAAGCGTGGGTCTCCGCGGTCTCCACTTGGGCTGTCCCTATATCTGTCTCTGTCTACACCTATGGCAGGTGTCACCAGCAGGGGGCCCTGGGCTTGTGTCTCTTTTTGCCTACAGAAGCAGCGGTTGTCACTTTGCCCCGGTTCTGTGAAAACACGGAACTCCATGTTTTCCACAGAGAGGACTGGTTTGGTCCAGTTTTCTCCAGATACCACATTTATGTCCTGTGGTGATCCCTGGGGACTCTATAAGTGCTGTGACCTGCGGGTTGCAAATCCGTCCCACCCAAATGTCTCCAGGAACTGTCTGTTTATCCACATGTCTACTGCATCCCACAGCAGACCAGACACCCACCTCCGCCATGGCAATCCACGCCATCTCAGACCCCGCGAGTCCCTGTAGCTGCACTGGGTGGTATACCCCTGGGGTGGCTCGGTGACTTATGGTCTCCTTGAGTGCTGCTCTTAATCTCTGGGGGGAGTGGGCTCAGTCACTGCTGCAGGTTCTGGTCAGGCCTCTGGGCTCTGAGGACTCTGCAGAGTGTGGATTGAACTGCTGCTCTCTTTTGTTGCTGACAATCTGTAGTGCTGGTTTTAGAAGATCTCCCTGGCTTCTTTGTTGGTGGCCTGCAGAAGCTGCAATGCCGGTTGCTGTCTGTGTATTCTGACCAAGATGGCGCCTCTGACGCTTCTGCCATGGCAGCAGTTCATTTCGTTCAGAGTTTCTTTCTGATTCTTTCTTAGAGCCTCAACTTCCTCCTTCATCTTCTCTATGCTTTCTTTGAGGCCTTTCATCATTCTGAAGAGCAAAGTTCCAAATTCTCCATCTTGCATTTCCTGCAGGTCAGTATCAGTAATCTCATTTGTTGATGCATTGTGTTTCTTGTTTCCTCACTGTTTCTCATTCTTATATTTTTGGTATTTTCAATTTAATGTTTCTGCTGCCTCCACATCATCTTCCTTTCTGTGTATAAGACCTCTTGATGGTCCCTGTAGTCCCAGTTGGGTCAGTATGCTACAGGCTGTGGTTCCCTCCCGTCTGGTTGATCAGGGCAGTGTGTGTGTGTGCGGGGGCACACAGGCTCCAGAGCTTGGTTGTTGGCACGTGAGGAGCACTTTGAGGTGCGGTGTTGGGTGTGGTCTCCGAGGCACGGGTGATGGTGCCAGAGGTGCCCAGTCTTCGAGGTGCAGGTGCAGGGTGTTGCCTGGGCCCCAAGGGATGCGCACGTGCTCTGGGTCTCAGGTGGTGTCGCTGGAGGGTGCCCGGACTTTAATGTATGGCGCTGAGGATCTCCCGTGGGCCCGAGGGGAGTGAAGGCTCCGGGTATCAGGTGGCAGGGCCTGAGAGTGCACTCACTCTGAGGCACAGCACAGAGGATCGTGCGCGGTCCCCAGGGAGGAGTGCAGGCTCCATGCTAGGGCAGCCTTTGAAGGGTATTCACAATCTGCTGCTGGGATGGCCCCACCACTCACAGAATTCTGCTCTGGTTCCTCGCCCCGATTTGCTGGTGGAGGGGTGGGGGGCTATTAGCCCCAGCTGTAGGGTTCGGGGGAAGATGACTCCTTACCGATCCTGCTGACAAGGGACTGCAGTTTTCTGTGGGATTCTGTAGCTGGTAGACTCTGTGTCTGTGTAGTCATACTCAGGTTACTGGATATTGGGTTTTGGTTCTTCTATGGCTGTGCTATGTTGTTCAGTTCTGAGCCCCTGAGGTGATTTTGAGGCAGGCTTGTTTAAGGGCTCCTATTCCATCGCCATCTTGGATCGTCCTCTGAACCTTCTCATTTTGAGGAAGTCTTTTCCATTGTTTAATTAAACGTTGATTCTTTATAACTTCCACCAAGTAATATATGCTGAGGCTAATATAGATGTGATATAATAAAAAAATTCTTCGGTCTTTGTCCTGGTTCCTAACACAGAGCTCCTAAAACCCTTGGGATTTCCCAAGTGATAGGAGTGGCTTTTTTTGTTATTCATAACACACCCCTTTTTATTACCCCTGAGTTTACCTAATGAGGTGACTTAAAGTGGGGTCCTTAGATAGCTTTAGGATAGGGGTTGGTCAAACAGTGCACCAGCATTTGAGGATTGGAAATTTCATCCACTGCCTCCAACCTCTGGGTTAAACAGAGGCAGTCGAGGTTGAACCCAGTTAACAACAGCCAATAATTGAACAGCCAGACTTACATAATGAAACATCCATGAAGAGTCTTAAGTGGCAGAGGCAAGGGAGCTTCCAAGGATACAAACACATTCACATGATACACCCAACTTAATGGAGTCTTGTGCTCTGGAGCCTTTGGGACTTCACCCTACTTACCTCCCCATTTAGCTGCTCAATTTTATCATTTACACCAAATTATAACAGTAAATACAGCTTTTCCTTAGTTCTGAGTTCCAGCAAATTACTGAAATGGGGGGAGGTTGTTGCAAACCCTGAATTTCTAGCCAAATCAGATAGAAATACTGGTAACTTGGGAGTGTGATACTTGTGATTAATATCTTAAGCCAGGAAGTCTGTAGGACTAAGCCCCTTTAATTTGTGGGATCTGAGACTAACTCTGGGTAGTTGGTGTCAGAACTGAATTGTTGAATACTCAGTAGATATCTAGAAAGTCAAAGACTAGTATAAATTTACTATATTTTCATATGAGATTATCTGAATATTGGGTCTTCTCTCAGGTTGGACATCTTTGTTTTTTTTAACTCACTTATGAGATAATTGACTAATAGCACATCATCTATCCCATCTTTCTTCATCACTCATCAGGAACTCCAGTTTGTCAGAGTTAATCCTCACATGTCATATTTAAAATTCAGCATACTTTTCTGGATATGGCCTGATGAGGACCTTTTAGGTGCCCTAGAAAGTTAATAATTCATAGTAATTAGTAATTTCGCATCCCTTCAAATGTACATGTGCTGGATATTTGTCTGTTACTTGGGTCAGGCAGGGAAGGTTGGCTAGCAGCAGCTCTTGTCCTCTTCTCTACTGTTCCAATTAGATTAGTTCTGGCCTGATCATGCATACCGTATCCAGAAAACACAAATCTTATAAATAAATGTACCCACCCCTTTGCAAGCTAGTTAAGGCCCCTCAACTATAAGTCAGATATGTCCTCAGAGAGCTCAGCCCTCACTACAGTGAGCTTATGAAAAAGTATCACACTCAACCAAAAATTCTGATAAATAGCGTTTTCTCCCTTTCTTTATTCTCTGGATACTTGCATGGTAAACACACCCCTTAATCAAGCTCTGGATCTGACCAATTATTTCTTGTGTTCTAGATTACTATATGAATTGTGTCAATTTTGAAAAATTCTGTCACTTACTAGACTGTGGTTAACTTAGAATAGACTTTTTTCACATGAGTCTCTCTCATTTTATACTTATGTTATTGACTTTTGAGCGTCTAAATAAGGAATTTTCCACTTAGCTGCCTAGTTGACTTTCAGTTTTCAAGAGTCAATGAACCATTTTAATTTGTCAGAAACATCTTGAATTTTTATTCAAACACACTATTATAGGATATTTTAGGCAAAAGTGCATCATCCAATTGACAAAGATTGGAGGTGGAAATTTGATTAGTATGTAAGGAGAATTTCTCTCTTCAAACTCTCAAATTTTGCTTATCCAAACAGTAGTCACTGGCCCACATAGGTCTTTTGAGCACTCAAAATGTGGCTAGTTCAAATTGAGATGTGATTTAAGAATAAAATACACACCCAATTTCAAAGACTGAGTACCAAAAAAGAAGAATGTAAGTTATCTCACTAATAACTTTTAAAATATATTGATTACATGTTGAATATGCTATATATTCATATATGTAATCAATATATTTTAAAAGTTATATTAACTTTATATTAACTACATACATATTTAAAATATATTGATTACATGTTGAATATGCTACATGATAATGTTTTGAGTATATGAGATTAAATAAAATATATCATTAAAATAATTTGCCTGTCTCTTTGTGCATTTCAAAGTGTGGCTAGCAGAAAATTTTAAATCATGTCTGTGGCTTGCATTTGTGGCTGACATAATATTTGGACAGCATTGCTCTAGAAATTGAAATGACCCTTAGCTTCCCTTTATTGTAATTGGATAGTTAGAATAAGCTTGAATTGAGCTGGAGACAGTAGAAATTTTTTTGATATGAGGCCAAGAGTGTTGGTGTGTAAATAAAAGTAGTATTGGGCAACAAATGAATGTGGTATTGGGCAGTCAGAAAACAGCATGATACTAAGTGGGCAGGAGGCCTGAAAAGTGGCCAGAGAGAGGAGGAAGTACCCAGAAAGAGGGAGAGAGGACATTCAAGTTGAACAGCAAATTTCTATAATTCCCATGTAATATGTTACCCCTTATGATGTCTAGGTTGAATGACAGTTCTTCCATATGGTGCACCCTGCAGCTTTTACTCCAAACTGCCCCGTCAGAAAGTCTCAGCTGCCCCAGTGTAACCTGGCACATCCTTAGCTAAGCCCACCCATCCTTTCCCAGCAGGTGAAGGAGGAAGTGAGACGCATGTCCTGTCCTGTGCTCTCCTCTGTGCTATTCTGCACCAAGATCCCTTTATTCCCTTAGCATTAGTAAAAATATTTGCCAGACATCAGAAAGTCTTTTGCTGGGGTTCTAGCAGTCTTATAATTTTTAGCCCTCAAATATCATTCATACAAATGCAAAAACACTATTTTTCAAGATTCTTTTTCTGGATTACAGGCATGTGCCACCATGCCCAGCTTGAGACAGGAGGATCACAGGTTCAAGGCTACTCGGCAACTTAGAGAGACTCTCTGCAACCTAGAAAGACCCTGTTTCAAAAACAAAAAATAAAAAGGGCTGGGGGTGTAGCTCAGAGGTACAATGCCCCTGTGTTCAATCCTCAGTAACACACACACACACACACACACACACACACACACATTATTTTTCTGCCTTAACAGTATCCTTAGCATTGACTTGGAGAGGGAGTAGTCAGCTCCCTGTAACTACAGGTTTCACTACTAAGAATTCAATCAACCATGGATCAAAAATATTTTTTAAAAAGTTCCAGAAAGTTCCAAAAAGCAAAACCTGAATATGCTGCTCATCAATCACTATGCTAATCTATGCAATGAAGTGATGTGTAGGTATTCTTTGCAGTAGCCTCCTTCCAGTTTACGAATCCTTAGTCTCCAGCACTCATTTAAGAATTGTTCATCTTAAGTCTTATTCTCATCCCTGTGCTATGTCATAAGGCCTATGATGGTTGCAGCTGTACTGAACATGTACATACTTCTTTTTTGTCATTATTCCCCAAACAATACAGTATAACTACTATTTAAATAGCACAGCATTTACATTGTGTTAAGTATTATTAGTAATATACAGGTGATTTAATGTATATAGAAGGATGTGTGTAGATTATGTGGAAATATGCCTCTATAAGGGACTTGAACATCTGAGGATTAAGGTATCTATAGGGGGTTCTGAAAACAACCTCTGTGGATAAAGAGAGATGCCTGCATATATCCTAGATCCTTTCATTGGGGGTGGCTGGAGTCAGCCCCAGACAGTGTAGACATTCACCATTCACTCACATAAACATAAAAGACAAATTCAAGTTACATTTATTGTCATTAACTACTAGTATCCACTTTACTGTGTTGAATTCCTAAGTATGGAGGAAACCATGTGGATATTCACACTAAATGTTTCATGCTTTTCTATGAACTGTGAACTTCCATGCAAACAGGAGGTATTTGTCCTACTCAAGATTAGGTCCATGAGTATGACAGAGGTTTTACATTGGCAGCATGGAGGCAGAAGATTGCCCTCTGACATATTTTGTTTGGCTCTCACAATGTTTTAAAATAATTAATCCAACCTTGGAAGATCAGAACATATTACAAAGAACTCCAGGGTTTGATATTTCCTTGAATCTCTCAAAATAATAGTGGGTATGTGTCTCCCAATGAGCAGTAAAAGTAGCCCTATTATCCCAGGCCTGTGATCTTTGTTGCTATATCCCTGCACATGTACATGGATGCCATCAAATCCACATTGGCGTTGGCTAGCTGATTCATGGTCCATCTGTGTCCACTGTGCCTAGATCTTCCTGATTTAAAAGCCAGAGTGAAGTATATCCTCCAGAAAGTGGAAGCACATGGTGTGTGTGTGTGTGTGTGTGTGTGTGTGTGTGTGTGTGCACGTTATAATTTTGTCAGGGAGATTAGGTGAAGGTAGAAGTTCTAGAAGGAAGAGATTAGGGTCCTTGATGCTGCATGTAACAGGATGTGTTTCCAAGAGACAGAGCCAAAAGAGAAGGAGAAGAAAGCATAGAGTTGAGGAGTGGGTCTCACTCATATTCCAAGTTTAACTATAATTCTCCTCTATTTCCCACTTAGTAAGGCTATAAACAAGGAAATCTAGTTAACACTAGCCAAAATACATGCAATTATTTCAGCTTACTTATAATAGCAGACTTAACCACTTACAAGGATTTATTTTCCCAACTAATAAAAGGAAAAGACAGTGTATCTACAACACAGGATCTAAGTGAGAATAGGTTGCACAATGGCTTGTGGATCTAGCAAATGAACGAAGGGATGCCCAGATTTCCCAATGATAAAGGAAAATCAGATCATGCCCTTCACACATTCCAAGGTCCAAAGAACTGATCAATTCTAAACCCTCTCTATAGAGCAGTTAGGGGCAGAAAAGTGACGGAGAAAAGTCTTCCTTGTTTAAAAACTGTCACCTCTTGTGGTATTTGTATAAGTTGGTTTTCCATTGCTATAAAAGTATCTAGGCTAGGTAAGTTTCAAAGAAAAAAGGTCTATTTATCTCATAGTTTTGGAGGATCAAAATCTGAATAGCATGGTACTGGCTCTGATGAAGGCATCATGGCAGACAAAGGATGTCATGGTGGCCATCATAGAAGGCATCATGGTGAGAGTGTGTGACAAACAGAACTCATGTGGTGAGACAGGAAGAGAGTGATTCAGGGATAAGGCTTGGGCTTTTCTATCAACTTGCTCTCCTGAGATTTAACCCAGGGATCCCATAAGAGCTACCTTAATCCCTTTTTGAGGAAAGTACCCCCAAAGACATAAAGGAGCTCCCACTAGCCCCACCTTTTAAAGGTCTCACTGCCTCTTAACACTGCCCTCTTAACACTGGGAACCAAGCCTCCAACATATGAACCCTTGAGGGACACATTTAAACCGTATCTAAACTATAGCAGTATCCATATTCTTGGCTTTTATTTTAATGTAGCAGAATTATTTTTTAAAATTGTAAAAAAAGGGATAGTGACTCAAACACAACAGCATATTCATTTTTTAAAAAAAGCAAATTGGATAAAAAGATATTGCTTAAGAAAGACCTGAGTTTCCTTCACATTCCTGAGGTAGAATCTAGATAGCTTTTATAAACTTGAGTCTACTATGGTTGCTGTTTTTGGCCTAGTTTCCTTGTAGAGCAAGAAAAGACTTTTCAAAGTCCCTCAACCCATGGTGTTTTCTCTCCTTAGCCATTGCTAATTCAGGAGGCCAGTTTTAGCTACACTGGGCAGGTTCCTGAAGGAGGGTCAGGTCTCACATGTTCTGTAATGACCAGTTTTTATTGAGGACCAAATTGGCCCATTTTAAATTGCTGTGCACCAAGCCAAGATCTAGTTTCCCACTGACAGTGATCACAGTGTGAGCTGGTCATGAAGTCATATGTTTGTTTGCCTCTTGGTTTGGAGTGGGTATGGGGCTGAAAGAAAGACCTGTTAGAAACTGAGAGATTGACTGAAATTTGACTTCATTTTATTATAAATATGTTCAGTAATTTTTCTCCTGAATCCCAAATCTGATCAGTGTAATCTAAAACAGAGTGAAAAAACTAACAAACATCCAGGCGTGGTGGCACATGCCTGTAATCCTAGTACTTGGTAGGCTGAGACAGGAGGATCGCAGGTTTGAGATCAGCTTCAGCAAGTAGTGAGACTCTCATCAACCTAGAGAAACTTTGTTTCAAAATAAAAATTAAAAAATAGGGCTGAGGGTATAGCTCAGAGGTAGAATGCCCCTGGGTTCAATCCTTAATAACCCCCCCCGAAAAAAAAAACTAACAAAAATGTCCAGGCCTGATTCATCCCGAGAACAGTTCTAGTCCTTCCATGCTTGAAAATTTTGTGACCCCTTTTCCTTGCCCTACCTCCAGGCTACAGGGATGGCTCTGGATTCACATCTCTTGCTGTAGTCCTTATTTCTGAAAGTACTGAATATTTTTCCTTTAGGGCAAACTATATGGGCATTTACATACCATAACCCTATCACAGTCTTTGTGTTGCTCTGCATGTTTCATAGCATTGTTTATCTTTTGAACTTGGGTATTGGCAAAGACTCTCTCCTTGATTAATCTCTAGCTAGGTTCCTCTTAGCCCTTTTCTTAACTAGTCTTCAACCTCAGCCTATAAAGAATTGAACCAATACTTAGATTCTAATAGCTCAAGATCTCATTTTTAGGGTAACTCTAGCCCCTCATAAAGTACCTACCTAAGAAAGCTCAAGGGCGCCAACAGAATTTACTATTGGATCTACTTAGCGATGAAGATAGAGCCTTTTCTCCAGTCTCCATGGAAAGGTGGGAATCTAACTTGAATCAGCTCCAGTTAGTAAACACAAATCCTTTTGTAATTTTTCATTTCCCTTACTCTACTGAGTTCTCCTTTATCTCCATCCCCATTCCCTCATTCTAGTCATAGAACTGACTAAAATCTGTTTTTACCTTTTAACTAGTATTCAGCTTTGCTTATATCTGACAGCATGCATTGTCTGCCTAACAAAGCTCTAAGCTCATTGAGAAGTATATTTTGTACCTTTTTATGTTGGTCATGTTTTTTTTGCCCACTGTATGCATATGTTAAGTTCTCAGAACCCATCTGCTGAAGGAATGGCACAGTGATTGACTTGAGGCATAGAATCTATGAAAATGATACTTACTTTTGCCTGGTTACAGGTGAAATCAAGGGACTGACAGATTCATTCCCATGAACTCAGGCTCATAATATCAATTCTTTCTAGATAGGTCTTTTAAATCTATAGCCCAGGTAGATGGTATCTTCCATGACAGTAAACAGCCTGTACTGGAATCTTCTCATCCTATATTCCCTTATCTGTGTACCTCTGTACAGACACTTCCCCCTATACCCCCCACATAAGCAAATATACTATACACACAAACATATTCACATGCAGACTTTGTGATTTCCACATCTGATTTGCCTCCATATTCTTCTTTACCTTCCCTTCTCTGGAGATATTCAATTTGATAAAAGCTAAACTCAGTGCTTAAGTTCAAACCCACAGAGATTATATTTCCCAGGAAATACATATTTAGAGAATCGATTATTAAAGGGAAATATAGTGTTTAGTATTTTAAGAGATGTCTAGAATTTAAGAGTACCGAAACTTCACATATTGTACACACTGCCTTACCTTTTAAACTAATATAAGTTTTATGAGCATTTGAGGAGCCAAGAAAGGAGAGGTCTCTGGGGGAGAGACAGGCTATTGCACCATGCTCTTAGAGTGCTCTGGGCTGTCTGGGGCATTCTGAACAAAGGAGGCAATTGAAAATTCAAATGTGTAGGTGATTGGTTATGTCTTTACAAGGCATCTCCTGGAATACCCCCAACTCTGGAGCTTCAGTGAGTCCAGAGACTTCCTTCCTCTGGCACCACTTCCCATCATGATGGGCCATAGTTCAAGATCTTTATATTACACATGCCTAGGCAACTTTTGAGTTTATTCTCAGTGTCTTTTAAAAAATAAATTCGTTTTAAAGTGGAATTCTCATCTTCACACCCACCACTACGATCGAAACAAAACACTCTGACTTCAAAATGCCTATTATGTGCTGAATTCTGGATCCGTGCCCATCCCCCAAATTTCTATGTTGACATCCTAACCCTCTGTAACTCAGAATGTCATGGTTTTTGGAGACAGGACCTTTAAAGAGATAATTAATGCAAAGTGAGGTCATACATATGTGTCCCAATCCAAATATCACTGGTGTCCTTATGGGAAAAGGATATTAGGACAGAGATGCACACAGAGGGAAGACCATGTGAAGACATAGGGAGAAGATAGACATCTGCCAGTATTATAGTTAGATATTCCCTAAAGAGTTCACTTAATGTTTGGAGCTGATGTAATTCAGTCATGAGGGTTGTAATCCCAGAAGTGGATAAATCCATTACCATGGATTTGCCTGGGTGGTACCTGGTAGGCTGGGTAGGGTGTGGCTGGAGGTGGGTCCCTGGGGGTTCAGCCTTAGGGATTATATAAAGGGTTCCTCCTCCCCCTGCTCACTCTCTCTCACTTCCGGCCTCTGTGATGTAAAGAGCACAGCCCATGTGTTTTCCCTTGGCCTCTCGCTGCCATGCCCTGAGATCTGTGGTCCCTAGCCTCACATGGAGCCCAAAACCATAAGAAAATAAATCTCCTTTCCTCTAAGTTATGTGGTCACATATTTAAATTATGGCTGTAAGAATGCTGATGGATACAGCCAACCAAGGAGAGACGTCTCAGAAGAGACAATTTTGAAAATACCTTGATCTTGGACTTCTAGCCTTCTGTGAGAAAATAAATTTCTGTTATTTAAGCCACCGATGCATGGTACTTTATGCCAGCCCTGGAAAATTGATAGAGTGCACCTACTCAGTTTCTTAGGCTCTCTGAGGAAAACATTCATTTTGCAGGTAAAAACTATTCCATGAATGGATATATTTCCAAGCCATGAGGCTGAACCTGATCATTAAGAATCAGGTTTTTCAGAGTCTTACATGACACTTTCCCCCATTATATATTTGTAAATTTTTTTTAAAGCAACCAACTTTATTCCTGTGAAACAGTAATTCTCAACCCAGCTTTACATATTCCAGGAGATTTTAAGTAGTGAAAGAGGGGTTAA
The DNA here is from genome assembly GCA_004027185.1 of Glis glis. Lineage (NCBI taxonomy): Eukaryota > Metazoa > Chordata > Mammalia > Rodentia > Gliridae > Glis > Glis glis. The sequence goes on along the minus strand of PVJS01032769.1, from coordinate 5,181 downwards.
TAATGTATACCTCCAGAGTTCTTGAATGGACTGGCCTATGTTAAGCAACAGTTCCTCATCCCAGGAGATTCTAATGTGCAGCTAGAAAAAAAAATTGGTCTAGACACCAGTTGATCAGAAAGCCCCAGAGAATTAGAAGTTTACAAAGAGAGTCATTCTGGTTTATAAGTTAAAAGATCAGATTTCATAAACCATTGTATATTGCCCCACCCATATAAAATACATTTCTTACTCTAAATATATCAGCATCCTTCCCAGTGCCCCATTTTTAGGGAGTTGGTGTTGCACCATGTAGTGAGAACAGAAGCCACTTAGCAGTTTCATCACCACTGATCAATGCAAGTTACAAAATGGCAGGGAGTGTTTTAGGGGGCATTTGAAACTTTTTGAATTTCAGGGAAACATCTGTGTAGAGAAGAAACTCCATTTGGATAGTGGTGCTCTGTAGCCCACATCACCCTAATTAGCAGCTTAGCAACACAAGACCTGTAGAGAACTGGCCTAATTTGGTGGAGCTGGATTGAGAGCTCCCTGGAACTTGGCAGCCAGTGAAAGCCTATGGGTGCCAATTAGCTGGAGTTGTCTTCAACCCCTAGCTACTTAGCGGTGGCTTTTTAATGTTTGTTGGTTTTTCATTAAAGATTGATCTGGCTCTGTGGATTTCGAATGTCCTTTTATTTGGTAAGTCAATCTCAGCCTGGCAGTGTCACATAGCACAAAATGTTAAAAAAAAAAGTCTTAGCTGAAAGTGACTTTCAAAACTCAGCTCTCTAGTTCCAGAAGAAAAAGAAAAAAAAATTCAGAAGATGATGATACAAGGCCCTCCGTCTAGGCTGTGATATACCCGAGAGGACAAAGAGGCAAGGTTGGAGGAGGAAGTAAATGGTGAGAGGTAATCCTATACTTGTTACCAAAAGGCAAAAATTGTAATGCTATTTTTTTCTACAATAGCTTTGGGGTTATTTTATCTATGGTGCTAATAGGGAAAGTAAAGTCAGCAAGATGGCAATCTGGCTGGTGGAGAAGCAGAGATGTTTAAAAAGTACATTTGAGATTCATTCCCACCCTCTTTACCAGAAGTGACCTCAGTGGCAGGGTTGGACAACATTGCTTAACTGGCCTCCTGAATATTCTGATTGGCTAGGCAATGCAGGCTGCCTAACCAATCAGGTGACACTTCTCTGGGGCCACTCCATGGGAGCTGGAAATGGATCTCATCCCTGGCAAGGTTACCACCACCAGTTTGTCTTGCATCTAATGAGGTATCCTGACTAATTTCTGGCAGGAGCTAATAAGGGAGACACTTGCTATCAACCTTGTTGATAACTTGTCTCAAGTGGGACTGTTTTTCCATCTGTTAGGGCCAAGGTCGTCTTGGCTGTAGCAAGCCAGACTGCCTAGAGTTGGTATCTGAGGAGTTGTACCACCTGCAGGCATGGCCAAGGGCACAAAACCATTTAAGACCCACAGCCTAATCCTTTGAGGGCTGGGTAGTGCTTGGTTTAATGTGACTTCGTGTTCTTATAACTCGCAATGTCCTGCTCCCAGTGATTGAACAATAGTATCTGCTAATGCCAACCTTGATACATGTGTGAATTGTATATTAAATCACAATAATTATTAACACACACACACACACACACACAATACTTAGAAAATAATAGTGTTGGAAGTAGGGTTGTGGTTAGCTTTTCTGGTTAAGTTTGAGTTCACTAGAACTCACCTGTTAATGCTAGCCTGATTATTTATATATGAGCGAATCATCTGTATCTCTTATTTGCCTTCTAAAGCAGAGCTCAAAAGATGAAACTAGATCTTTATTTGCTTCTCTAAGACTTTGCAGTCCCCCAGGCTAATTCTACTTATCAGTTCTTAGGACAGGAATAAAGAATGTGGAAAGTTGAAGGATAGAGTCTGGAAGTTACTTTTTGCCCTAAAATCCTGATAAATGTTTGTTTTCTAGTTATTTTCCTCATTCTTCCAAAATGAGAATGTCATGAAAGAAAATAATAAACCCCAATCAGAGCCACAGGCAACTAAGTGCCCTGCCTGGCTGAACTACAGTAATTTGAGGATTTGTTTCATTTCTTTCCCCCATAGTTCTTGTCACTTAGTTGCTATTGTCTTCTCATTTCTCATTTTGTATGTTCCAAGGATGGACTCATGTGTACTCATCTTAAAGCAGCACTGAGTTTCTGAAGAACCAGCTTTGCTACCAGCCTTCTATGACTTCTTCTACCCATAAAGGGTTGGGGAAGGAGGAAGGAGGAAGAGTCCTTGAATCTCTTTTATTTCTATGAACACTCCCTTTAGGATCTCACCCAGCCTCATTATTTAAATACCATCTACATGGACAGTACTGCAAGATAGCAGCCATCATGAACTCCTGAGAGAATGCCTTGTCAATTTCTGAGTGTTGGAAGAACTCAGAGAAATCCAGGAGTAAGCAATGGCGCAGTTAGCTGGAGTCTAGAAGGTGATGAAGACAGGACAGTTACAAGGACAGGAATAATCATTGGGTATCCAAGAATAATTTAGGGAAACCAAATATATAACCTTAAAATGAATGTAGATATAAATACGCAGAAGCACACCTTTTGTAATATTTGTAACAAAATTTAATATGAATGTAGCTAATAGTTCTAATAGAGTGGTTGACCCAAGAGCCATATCAGTACTAGAAAATGACATAATTGACACAACATCAAAGTTGTATCATAAGAGTTTTGGTGCCTAGTGATGTCTAAAGAAAATATGAAACTCAACAGCCTGAAGGATAGAGTATCACAGCAATAAATAAAAAAGAAGGGATGTAGGTCTCCCTTACCCTGATTTTATTTAAGCAGGTTTTATTTTCCACATTAGTAAGTTTTCTAGATATGTCTTATAGACTTCAGTATAGAGAAGGAAGCTCCATTCAAAGACATTTTATTTTAAGACATTGTAAATTATGCTAGTTTTATGAATTTGAGATAAGTATAGTGCTATAAGAAAAATAAATAAATGCATGCTGCTAAAAACTTTACACAAATTAAATTTGAGTTTATCTGAATAAAAATTAATTCATAAATTGGGCAGCACTAAAAACCAAAAAAAAAAAAATTCAGTGACCTGTGCTCCAAGGAGCAACAAGCTTTTATAGGCTTAACATGGATGCAATGTAGAGAAATTACCTGACTGGCTACAGCTAGGTGTTTGCCTTATTTGGGTGTGGTGTGAGAAGGTATTTCCCTTATTTGGATCTAGTCTGATGGGAGGTCCCTAGTTATATAACCAATTGGTTAGTTGGCTCTTATGATTGATGTTCTCTCTTTTAATTTATTTTTTAAATGATGACTTTCTTGGGATATAATCTGCATACCATACAATGTAGCTACTTAAAGTGTGCAGTTCAGTGGTTTTAGTATATTGCAGCTATCACCAATATCAATTTTAGGAAATTACCAGCCCCAAAAGAAACTCCCTACCTGCTAGAAGTCACTACCAGCTCTCTCCCCATCCGGGCCTAGCCAATCACTAACCTCCTTTCAGCGCCCATGGATCTCCCTAATCTGAATATTTCATGTAGAAATAGGCAATTTAAACTATATGTAGTCTCTCACAACTGGCTTTTTCACTTAACATAATATTCTTAATTTTAATCCATGTTGTAACATATGTCAGACGTTATTTCTTTTCTTTTTTGGTACTGGGGATTGAATTCAGGGCATTCTACCTCCAACCTACACCACTGGCCCCACTTTTTACAATTAATTAATTTATTTATTCATTTTTAAACTTTTATTGGTGCATTATAGTCTCATATAATAGTGTTTATAGTGATAGTGATATCAACTATAGTTTAGAGTGATAGTGACATATATGCACACTCTCTTTTTTTTTTTTTTTTTTTTGCAGTACTGGGCATTGAACGCAGGGGCGTTCTACCTCTGCACTATGCCCCCGGCCCTATTTTTTATACTTTATTTTGAAACCAGGTCTCACGAAGGAGAGAGAGAGAGAGAGAGAGAGAGAGACTGAGAGAGCTGAGGTTGGCCGCAAACCCGGATCCTCCGGTCTCTGCCTCCCAAAGTACTGGGATTACAAGCGTGCGCCACCACGCCTGGCCACACTCTCTTTTTTTTTGCAGTACCGGGGATTGAACGCGGGGGCGTTCTACCTCTGTGCTACACCCCCGGCCCTATTTTTTTTTATGCTTTATTTTTTTGAAACCGGGTCTCACAAAGTTGCGGAGGGCCTCACTAGGTAGAGAGAGAGAGAGAGGAGAGAGGAGAGAGAAAGAGAGAGAGAAAGAGAGAGAGAGAGAGAGATCGTGCACGCGCGTGCACGCGCGCGTGCATGTGCACTGAGGTTGGCTGCGAACCCGGATCCTCCGGTCTCCGCCTCCCAAAGTACTGGGATTACAAGCGTGTGCCACCACGCCCGGCTCACACTCTCTTTTTAAAAAAAGAAATTTACAATAAATGTTCCAGGTTGGTTACATAAGAGCTCTGGTTGAGACAACCTCAGAATAATGGACATATTTGCTTTAATTCCTCCATTTGGGTTAGTCTCTCAATCTTGAAACCTGAACAAAACTTCGGCCACTAATGCCACTCTCTGTCACCATTATAGTGGACTTTTTTGGTCACAGTATGGAATTCACAAATCATGACATCAGGCTCACTAAGTGGTCCTTTGTTGTTTAGGTTTATCATTCTAATGGAGTGTGTTAGCTTTTTTTTTTTTTTTTTTTTTTTTTTTTTTTTTTTTTTTTTGGGGTTTTTTTTTTTTTTTTTTTTTTTTTTTTTTTTTTTTTTGCTGTGAAAGAACCAACTTAAAGGAGGAAAGATTTATTTTGATTTCAGAAGTTTCAGTGCATGGTCAGAAGGCTCCTTTATTCTTAGGCTTGTGGCGAGGCAGAAACATCACGGCTGAAGGATGTGGAGGGGAAACTATGCAGTCATCAGGTTGCCACCAGTTCCAGCATGTCCAGCATCATCCTTTCCTGACTGAAGATTGCGATTATGACTCTTCATTGTCCTCTTCCTCAGATTGACATGGTGGAGAAGGTGTGGCAGAACAGAACTGCTCACCCCACAGCCTCAAAATAAAAACAGAAAGAGAGAGAGAGAGAGGGAGGGAGAGAGAAAGAGAGAGAGAGAGAGGGAGAGAAAAGAGAGGAGAGAAGAGGAGAGGAGG
>PVJS01032768.1:0-22575 GCA_004027185.1 Glis glis | reverse complement strand
TTTGCGGCCAGCTTCAGCTCTCTCTCTCTCTCTCTCTCTCTCTCTCTCTCTCTCTCCCTCCCCCCTCTCTCACTCCCCCCCCTCTCTCTTTCCCTGTCTCTCTCTCTCTCTCTCTACCTAGTGAGGCCCTCCGCAACTTCGTGAGACCTGGTTTCAAAATAAAGTATAAAAAACATAGGGCCGGGGGTGTAGCGCGGAGGTAGAATGCCCCTGGGTTCAATCCCCGGTACTGCAAAAAAAAAAAAAAAAATGGATCACAGGTTTGAGACCAGCCTCAGCAATTTAGCAAGATCCTCAGCACCTTAGTGAGACCCTGTTTCAAAATAAAAAATAAAAATGTCTGGGGTTTGGCTCAGAGGTAATTCCCCTTGGTTCAAACCCCAGTACCAAAAAGAAAAAAAAAAACTTAAGTAGATCAGAATCCAGAAGAAAGCACTATGAGTGATTTCTTGGGTTTGATACAAGATAACTTTTAAGAAAAAACTATGTGGCATTAGAAAAAGTGTATGTATGGCCGGGCGTGGTGGCGCACGCTTGTAATTCCAGTACTTTGGGAGGCGGAGACCGGAGGATCTGGGTTCATGGCCAACCTCAACGCGCACGCGCACGAGATTATATATATATATCCTCTCTCCTCTCTCTCTCTCTCTCTCTCTCTCTCTCTCTCTCTACCTAGTGAGGCCCTCCACAACTTCGTGAGACCCAGTTTCAAAATAAAGCATAAAAAAAAAATAGGTCCGGGGGTGTAACACGGAGGTAGAATGCCCCTGGGTTCAATCCCCGGTACCGCAAAAAAAAAAAAAAAAGAAAAAAGAAAAAGTGTATGTATGTGTTAGGAGAGTTCAAGAAAATACAGCAATTGAAAGAAAATTTAAAAATAGTTTCCTGGATTATAAACTTATAATCTACTTTGAGAGTAAAGATGTAAGACACTAGCTTTGTTACAAATTTTAACTTTTAACCATGAATTTCATGTTCAAATGAAATTTTACAAGCAAGTACAATGAAAGGAAATAGATAACATGCTAGCAGAAAAGAAAATAGAGAATACGCTAGCAGGTTTTTCTTTAATAAACATTTGTATTAGAATTGCAACATCATTTGGGGAAGGAATAGGGATGAGAAGAAAGGTAGACAGAAGGTACAAGTTATAAAGTGTAAGGCCAAAAACAGAACCAGGAGCCTATTTTTATTTTTCACTTTTTTATGTACTTTTATTGGTGTATTATAGTCTCACATCATAATATGTCATAGTCTATTTTATATCAGTAAGATAATTTTTTAATTGATCTGCCTTTGCTTAAGAGGGGATCACATGTTCCTCTTCCCATTGCTAGTGGACACCAGTTCTCAGTGGCCTTGGGAAGGAGGTTGGGCTAGTTAAGACATCAAGTTTACTTATATTTTATTAACTTTGGAAAAGACCTGGGGGAATAGTTATGTAGGAATTTATATACCCATGAATTGATTTCAGGTGACATCACTGGTATTTGTGATGGAAGAACATTAAAAAAAAAAGCACCCTGGCAGACAGAAAGTCATATAATGACTTCTCACAATGTCTGCATTGAACATAAGCTTCATCCATATCAAGAGTGTGGACAAAACATGTCAGAAATACACATATGGGAAGATCTTATAGAATTACTTTTTGATAAAGACAAGTAAAATGATTGAGACACAAACAATATAAAAATTAATGAAAGAAGCCAACTTTTATTGGTAGTTTTTAAAATTTTATTGGTGCATTGTAATCATACATCTTGATGAAGTTCAGGGTGGTAGAGGCATACATGCACACAGCGTGCATTTAGCCCTCTCCCAGTTCCCACAGTGTTCCCTCTTCCTTCTCTCATTCCTGTGCTCAGTATAGTGATTGACTTTGATAAATTTGTGTATGTACATCATGACCATTGAGGTGTTTCCCTCTTCCCCCTCCCATTTCCCCCAGAAAGGTCACCTTCTTTACTCATCTAAGGTTTCTCCTTCTTTGTCTCGAGTCCCTCCGATGTCCCATTTTTCTCCCTAGCTTCTGCATATTAGGGAGAACATTCGACTTTTCACTTTTTGTAACTGACTAATCTCACTAAACATAATGTTTTCCAACTCCGTCTATTTCCCTGCAAATGACATATTTTGTTCTTTATGGTTGAGTAAAATTCCATTGTGTACATATCCCATAGTTTTTTAATCCATTCATCTGTTGATGGACATCTTGGCTGGTTCTATAGTTTGGCAATTGTGAATTGTACAGCTATAAACATAGGTATGAGCCGGGCGTGGTGGCGCATGCTTGTAATCTCAGTACTTAGGGGGCTGAGACTGGAGGATCTGGGTTTGTGGCCAGCCTCAGCTACTTAGTGAGGTCCTCTGCAATGTAGTGAGACCCTGTTTCAAAATAAAAAATAAAAAATAGGGCTGGGAGTATAGTTTGGAGGTAGAATGTCCCTGGGTTCAATCCTTGGTACCGCCAAAACAAACAAAAAACCCCAAACAACAACAACAACAACAACAACAACAAAACCACATAGATATGTATGCATTACTCTGGTAGTTTGGTTTCCATTCTTTTGTGTAGATATCCAGGAGTGGTATTGCTGGGTCATATGGTAGGTTCATTCTCATTCTTCTGAGGATCCTCCACACTGTTTTCCAAAATGGTTGCACTAGTTTGCAATCCCACCAACAGTGTATTAGAGTTCCTACTTCTCCACATCCTCGCCAGCATTTGTTGTTTGTGTTTTTAATGATTGCCATTCTAATTGGGATTAGGGGAAATCTCAGGGTAGTTTTGGTTTGCATCTCTCTGATTGCTATTGATGTTGAACATTTTTTCATATATTTATTGGCCATTTTTTCATATATTTATTGGCCATTTGTATTTCTTTTGTGTCTATTTAGTTCACTTGCCCATTTTTTTAAATTGCCTTTTTTTGTTTTTTTGGCGGTGAGTTTCTTGAGTTTTCTGTATATCCTAGATATTAGTTCTCTATCAGGGGAGTAGCTGGCAAAAATCTTCTCCCATTCTGTCAGTTCTCTGTTGAGGTTCTTAATAGTTCCCTTTGCTACACAGAAGCTCTTCAGTTTAATGCAATCTCATATATTGATCCTCATTTTAATTTCTTGTGCCTTTGGGGTCTTGTTGAGGAAGTTTTTACCCATTCCTCTAAATTCATCAACGATGTTGGCCTGTAGTTTCCTTTTCTTGAGCTGTCTTTATTTGGTTTTAGTATTAATGTGATTTCGGCTTCATAGAAAAATTTGGGAGAGTCCCATTTCTTTCTATTTCATGGAATAGATTGAGAAGTATTGGGATTAGCTCTTATATAGAGGTTTTATAAAATTCTCCTGGGAAACCATCTGGACCTGGGCTTTTCATTGATGGTTGGCCCTTTATGCTGCTTCAATCTTTTTGATTGCTATTGGTCAGTTTAACTTTTCTGTATCTTCTTGATTCAATTTAGGAAGGTTGTATGTGTCTAGAAATTTGTCAATTTCTTCTAGGTTTTCCATTTTGTTGGAGTATAGTTTTTCAAAGTAGTTTCTGATAATCCTCTGGATTTCCGTGCTGTCTGTGGTAATATCACCTTTTCATCTCTTATTTTAGGAATTTGGGTTGATTCTCTCTTTCTTTTAGTTAGGTTGGCTAGTGGTTTATCTATCTTGTTTATTTTTTTCGAGTAACCAGTCTTTGGTTTTGTTGATTTTTTGTATTTTTTAATTCTCTACTTCATTGATTTCTGCTCTGATTTTAATAATATCCTGTCTTCTACTGGTTTTTGGGTTAGACTGTTCATGTTTTTCAAGGGCTTTGAGGTATGTCCTTAGGTTATTTATTTGGTGATTTTCTGTCCTTATGTAAGCACTCAGTGCTATGAATTTTCCTCTTAATACCACCTTCAATGTGTCCCAGAGATTTTGATATGTTGTGTCTCTATTTTCATTTGTTTCTTAATTTCTCCCCTTATTTCTTCTATGACCCATTCCTCATTCAGTACTGTGATGTTCAGTCTCTATGTGTTTATGAAGTTTCTCTGGGTCTTCTTCTGGTTGTTTTATAATTTCATTCCATTATGATCTGGAAAGATGCAGGGGGTTATGTTATGTTTTCTGAATTTTCTAGTGCTTGCTTTGTGGCCCAGAAAGTTCCATGAGCACCTGAAAAGAATGTGAATTCAGGTGAAGTTGGATAGAATATTCTGTATGTGTCTAGTAGGTCCATTTGGTTTTTGGTGTTCCTTAGGTCTACAGCATCTATACTGACCTTTTGTCTAGAGGATTGATCTAGTGTTGTGATAGGAGTGTTGAAGTCTCCCAGTATTATTGGATTGGGATCTATGTGTGACTTAATGTCACGGAGAGTTTGTTTTATGAAAGTGGTTGCACCTATGTTTGGGGTATAAATGTTGACTATCATTATATCTTCTTGTTGGATTGTCCCTCTTACCAGTAAAAAATGACCTGTTTTGTTTCTTCTGATAAGTTTAGGCTTGAAATCTATTTTGTCTGATATCAGAGTAGCTATTCCTGCTTGTCTTCGAGTTCCATTAGCATGGATTACCTTGCTCCATCCCTTCACCTTTAGTTTGTGAGTACCTTTATTTGTAAAGTGCATTTCTTGCAGACAGCATACAGATGGATTATGATTTTTAATCTATTTTGCTACCTTATGTCTTTTTTTTTTGCAGTACTGGGGATTGAACCCAGGCTCATTCTACCTCTGAGCTACACCCCAAGCCCTACTTTTTATTCTTTATTTTGAAACAGGGTCTCACTAAGTTGCAGAGGGCCTCAATAAGTAGCTGAGGCTGGCTGTGAACCCGGATCCTCCAGTCTCAGCCTCCCAAATACTGCATCACCACACCCGGCTTACCTAATGTTTTTGATTAGGGAGTTGAGGCCATTGATATTCAGCATGACTATTGAGAGATAATTTTTAATTCCTAACATTTTGAGTTGTAACTTTTATTTGAGGTAGTGTTTGTTCTTCTTTGCTTAGTTGTTTGTTTGATGGAAATCATTATTTCTCTGATTCTGGCATTTATTATTTCTTCTTTGTAATTTATTTCTTTGAGTATTTTCTCTAGTGGTGGTTTGGAAGACATAAGTTCTTTCAGCTTCTGTTTGTCATGGAAAATGTTTATTTCCCCATCAAATTTGAGAAATATCTTTGTTGGGTAGAGTAATCTTGGCTGGAAGTTGTTTCCTTTCAGAGTTTGGAATATGTCACTCCAGGCCATTCTGGCTTTCATGACTTGGTTTGAGAGGTCTGGAGTGATTCTTATTGGTTTGCCTCTGAATGTTACTTGGTCTTTTATTTTCATTGCCCTTAAGATTCTCTCCTTGGCCTCTACGTTAGTCAATTTGATTATTATGTGGCATGGTGAACCTCTTTTCTGATTTTGTCTATTGGGGGTTCTATTTGTTTCCTGTACCTGTGTGTCAACCTTGTTTTCTATTTTTGGGAAATTTTCTGATATTACTTCTCTGAAAAGATTTTTTTTATGTTTTTATTGGTGCATTGTAGTCTCACATCACAATGAGTATCAGTTTGGTGTTAACATACATGCACAGAGCTCTTGGTGTCCCCTCTGAAAAGATTTTTGATTCCTTTCATTTTAGTTTCTATCCCCTCTTATATGCCTATTATTCTTAGGTTTGCTCTTTTAAAGTTGTCCCAGATCTCTTCAATGTCCAACTCATGTTGTCGAATTGTATTTTTTAAATTATATACTATGTGTTCATTTTTTGAGTGGCCATCTTCTAAGAGCGAGATTCTGTTTTCCATGTGGTCTAGTCTACTGTTGATGGTTTGTACTGATGCCTTCATTTCAATTATTGCACCTTTCACTCCCTTCAGAGCTTCTTTTTGATTCCTGTTCAGAGTATCAGATTCTTTGTTTATTTGATCCTTGATTTCTTTCAGGCTCTTTCTGAATTCTTTTAGGAAATCCTGTATCATTTCTACTATTAAAGTTCTCAATTATCTTTCTGGTAATCTCTGCAATTCTGTGTTGGTGGGTTCTGTTGTCAGATCGTGGGGACTCATTGTTTCCTTGCTATTCTTCTTTCTCATTATTTCAAGTTTCTTAAGTTTATATCTTTGTTGCTTTTGACAGCTCTTTTTCACTCTGTAGGTTTCCCATGTCTAATCTTTCTCCCTTTATAGTATCTTATTCTAGAAGTAAATATTTACTTCAAGGTATGCTTTAGAATGAACAGCCTCTACTGTATGGGTATTCTCAGCTTTCTGTTGTGTCTTTGTCACCCTTTAATACTCACTTTTAAGTCCATGTCCCCCATCACCTCACTGTTGTTCTGCCTGTAGATCGTGAGTACTGGGTTGCAGTTACTTCAGGGCTCCATCTGCCCGCTGCAAAGATGATGTTGATGGGTTCCAGGTGTTAAGGTCCAGGGACTTGTCAGTCGCCTCTGTAATAGGGAGTAGACTCAAGGGTGTGAGCAGAGCAGTTTGTGCCCTGTGCATTTTTAAACTTCAATTTGCGGGGTATTGTGCAGTTCTGTCTGTCAGCTGTGGGTAGTTTGTCTTTAATGTCTGGCAGTCCTTTCTGGTGGTTCACCAATCAATCTCAGCAGTAGGGGTCGAGAGGAGTTAGTTGGTATATACAAGGGCAAATCGTGTTGTATTCAATGGTGAAGGGTGAGTAAGTAGGAAGGAGCTGGAGTAAGGAATGCAAGAATAGGGTAAAGTAGAGAATAGAATCAAGTAGAGTAAGAGTGTAATTAGGTAATTATATAATAGTAAAGATTAGAGATTGTGAAAATAAAGGAGAATTCTAGTAGCCAATGTAGAATACTTAGGGATAGTGATATGAAATGGGTTTAATACAAGACACTGGTAGACAGGTTCACCTGGAATCCAACAGACAAAACAGAACACAGACACTCTCTTGCTTGTACATACACAAGAGGAGAGGAAAAGAAAAAGAGAAAAAAATAATAGAAAAATTAAAAACTAAAAGGAACCTTAAGAATTGCTTAATTGGGAGTAAAGTTTCTTTGTTGGAGTAGAACTGCTTTCCCTTGTGGCTTTGGATGTTTCCTTGCTAGTTTTTTTTTCTTGTTTTGAGGCTTGCTTAGAAGAGATGTGAAGGTTGTTCAGAAGCTCTTGTTCAAGCCTGTCCCCCTACCTGCTCTGTCTCCTATTATGCTAAGGAGGCAGATTAGGGAGAAGAGGCAGGGAGGAGCTAGCCCCTGATGGCTGCTGGGAGGAGGCTTTACTAGGCTGGGGGCTGGAGGTGTGGTCCAGGATACTTACCCAGCATTCACTAGGGTCCTAGGCTCAATCCTTGCACCACAAAAGAGAGGGAGAAAAAGAAAAAGAAAAAGGAAAGAAAAGGAAGGAGAGAAGGAGATATGAAAGAGGGAAAAAGCTTGCCAAAGGTGTGGAAAAAAAAACCTACAAATATACAAGTACAGAGCAGCAGCAAAAACAAACATACAGGACAAAAAGGTGAAGAGGAAAAAAATATATAAGACAACCATAAAAAAGAAAAAAAAAAAAGAAATCTTTGCACTTGGTCTCTGCTACCCTCCTGGATTCTGCGTGGATATTTTCAGCCATTTAAGGTCCACTTATTACAATAGGTTCTCGAGCATGTTCCAAGCATCCTCACTTGCTTGGTAACCTATAGCAATGTCAGTTTGCAGTCCCATTTCTTGGTCTCCTGCAGTGAGTGAGACCCTGGCCTGGTGTGTCTCTCTGCCTGTGCAGGCACTGAGTGCCAGGCCCATCCCAATGCAAGTGTGGGACTCTGTGCTCTCCACAGATAAGACTGGGTTCGTCTGTAGCTTTCAGACCTGCTGTACTCCTCACAGTTTCATGTGCGGTGTGCAGCCACAGTGATTCTGTCCTGACCCCCTCCTTTTTTGGGGGGCTCTTTTCAGTTACCCTATGAGAATGCTGCACTCACCTCTGTTGCTGGGCACACAGCAGCTACGGGGTTGTGATGGATGGGGAAGTGGATGTGGTCATTCTCTGTGCTGTCGTCTTGTGGCTGTGTGATTCTGTGGCTGATGATCTCGATGTCTGTGAAGAAGGGCTCAAGCTGCTGATTCTAAGATCTTTTGGTTCTTCCAAAGGTTCCTGTGGGTCCACAAAAATAAAGTTTCCTGCCTTTTTTCCCCCCTTTTCAGCCTGGGTGTTAAAAGGTGGCCTGGTAGATATTATTGAGTTTCTTTGTCTTTAGTTCTCACCTCCTGTGAGGGTAGTATGGGATGTGGAATGCTGCTCAGTTCAGAGCCCCCAAGATGCGTTAGAGACAGGTTCATCTAGGGGTCCTTACTCCGTTGCCATCTTGGATCCTTTCTTATTGGTAGTTTTTTTTAAATATACTTTTATTGGTGCATTGTAATTATACATCATAGTGAGTTTCAATGCAATACAAACATACATGCACACCTCATTTGGTGTGTTTCTCTCTGCATTCCACCCCACTATGTCCTCCTCCTGCCCAGTACATGTTGGTGAGATTGGTAGTGATACCTTCATATATGGACATAACATTATTTGAACTATTTCCTTCATCAATCCTATTTTTTCCCCTCCCCAGCTCCCTCCTCCAATCCCCTTTCACTATTTTACTGGTTTCTCCTCCAATACCCTTTCACCATTTTACTGGTTTCTCTCCTCATTTATCTGAAATATCTTTTCTTTCCTATTTTCTCTGTAGCTTCCACAGGTGAGAGAAGACATATGACCCTTGACTTTCTGAGACTGGCTGATCTCACTTAGCATATTATTCTCTAGTTCCATCCATTTTCCTGCAAATGACATAGTTTTGTTCTTTCTTATGGGTGAATAAAATTTCATACTGATAGTTTTTATACAACTCCCAGTGGGGATCATATTGGGATCTTTGTGACTTGGAGGCTGAGAGAAATAGGGGAGAGAATCCAGTGGGATGATTCTTCCATCTTTACTTCCGCCAGAGAATCTGAACTTTTGTCTTTTTTCTTTCATCGTACTTGCTTGTAAAATTTCATTTGAAGATGGTTTTCATGGCTAAAAATTATGATTTTTAGCAAAGCTACTGTCTTACACCTTTACTCTCAAAGTAGGTTGTAAGTTTATTGTGAGCAGGAACTTGGTCTTCTCTGCTCTTGAGAAGTGATTTGCATCCTGCTCTCACAAGGGAGGTGAGCGAATACATAAGTAAAAGTAATGTTTAGTGGGCAAACATCAACAAATGAGTAACAAAAGAACAAATTCAATTATTTAATATATGGAAACATGTTCATCTTCAATCAATAGAGAAATGTAAATTAAAACAAGATACTATTTTTCATCTACCAAATTAGCTGAGAATCAGAATAGAGAGGGTTTCAAATTGTCAATGCCATGAAATACAATACACAGTGTATTTCACCATGTGAAATACAATAGTGTCTTTATGCAACTTGCTCTTAAACATTTCAGAAAAAATATGTCTATGCATATAAAGAAAGAGAAAAATAAGGCAAATGTAATAAAATGATAACATTTCAGGGAATCTGGTGAAGGGTAATGGGGAATTCTTTGTATTATTATTTTGCCTTTTCTATTGCTCTTGAATTATGTCAAATTATACATTCTTCAAAGTAAAAAAAAGATGATATGGTATTAGAGACAGATATACTAAGAACATGATTAAAGTAGATGATTGTGTACCAAGAAAAAGAAATAAAGAACATTGAATGTCATTGAGGATATCATGAAGGGGCCAGTCTTGTACACTGTGAGTGGGAGCAAAAGGAGACCATTTTTTCAAGACATTTGATAATATATGTTAAGTCTTGGATAATATGTATTCCATTTGATTTGGTTGTTCAGTTTTGGAAATATTTCCTATGTACATAATAAAAAGTATAGAAACAGCATTATGTACAAAATGTATAAAATCCAGCATTATTTATTTATAAAGCTAAAAAAAGTAAGAAACCTAAATATCTTTTAATAATCATATGTTCATATCTATTATGGTAGAGCTTTATGGTTGGGTATAATATAATGATAGTAGTTGACATATGCTAACATATAATTACTGTGTATCATGAACTGTACTAAGTCCTTTAAATGTTTATCTCATGAAATTCCCACAATATCCTTTCAACTGAAATTCATGAATAGTTTGTATTACTATGGGAAACATTATATAAAATGTTAAATGTAAAATTCAAGATACACAGATTTATACTGTGTAATTGGGACCAATTAGAAAAAAAAAAACCTCTGTGAAATA
This sequence comes from Glis glis, assembly GCA_004027185.1. Classification (NCBI taxonomy): domain Eukaryota; kingdom Metazoa; phylum Chordata; class Mammalia; order Rodentia; family Gliridae; genus Glis; species Glis glis. The sequence goes on along the minus strand of PVJS01032768.1, from coordinate 12,334 downwards.
AAGACTGGAAGGAAAATTACTGAAAGGGTAATAAAACTGTCTTTATATGTTGGGGCAATGGATATACTTTCTTTTTTTTTGTGGTACTGGGGGTTGAACCCAGGGGCATTCTACCTCTGAGCTACACCCCCAGCCAAATTTTTAATTCTTTATTTCAAAACAGGGTCTCACTAAGTTGTGGAGGGCCTCACTAAATAGCTGAGGCTGGCTGTGAACCTGTGATCATCCTGTCTCAGTCTCCCAAGTACTGGGATTACAAGTGTGTGCCACCACGCCTGGCTCTACTTTATTTCTTTACTATTCCCCATTCTACAAATTTTAGATAATAATTATGTGTTAATGTTATAATAAAAATGGTATGAGGAAAATTTTGAAAGGAAAAGCCATAGTAGAAATGATTTTAGATAAAGTCTATATATAACTTTCATTCAAAATACAATAAAATTAAAAATATTGTTATAAGTATCAGCAGGTTAATTAAGAAATGTGTAGGTGGTATTCATATTTAATCCCAATTGATTTCTGAAGACATACAATTATTAGATTTTTTATTGCAACACCAACATACATTATAAAATCTGTCAGAGAAAATTTGATGCCTACAATATGCTTGTATCTGCTTTGTATTGCAGCCAATATAGCATATAATTTAAAAGACTTGCTTCTGGTAAAATAAAGATCAAGTAAAGGTGAATTATAATATAGTATAAAGATAGTATAAAAAAGGTCATATTCCAGTAATTTGAAAGAAAGATATACTCCTTCTAGGTGAATTATAGTATAGTATAAAGATAACATTAAGAAGGTCATATTCCAGGAATTTCAAAGAAGGATACACTATTTTTAAACTTTTTATTTAATAGCTTATGTTTTAAAGAGATTCTAATTAAAAATATACATTTGCTATGCATACTTAAATATATCAGATGAAAATCAGAGTTTTTCAATGGAATACGTATTGTCAAATTGGCTTTGACAATAATGAAAATGCTGAGAAGAATATTTTGCAATTTAAATCAAGACTTAAGAGTATGATAATGACCATATATATCACAGGGATGAAAACACCTATTTATATTAAAACTAAAACTACATATATTTTCCAATTCTTTGTAGCTAAGAATCAAGGAAAGATTCAGAAAATAGTCTGTAAAATATTCTAAATATTATATGGAGTTATTAGGCATTTATATTCTGCACCAATTCTAAAGATATTCCTGCTAACTTTTATTATGTAATATAAAATTAAGAATAAACAGTGGAAAAATGTCAATAAATGGAAAAATTTAGGATGGATGCCCATAAGATTGTACCAATATTTTTCAGTGATTTAATTTCTAATACACCCATATCTGTTTCAAGTAATTGCCTTCAAATAAAACTTTGATACAACTTGTGAGGAAACTCTATAACTTAGAAGTAAACGAATATTCAAGATCACAAAGATAAAGTGATTTGTTTCAGAAATGGGAGAGATAAAATAATCTCCAATGAAGGTGTTGGATGCTAAAAGGAGATAAACTCAGCAGAGGAAAGAGATTAGTGCCATTTTGATGAGATTAAATAAAAATATTATATATCATTATTTTATCAGTTCTAGTCTTCTAAAATATTAAAAGCTTGATAGGTTTATGATATTTATATCACTTATGATTTATTTTTTGATTCTGGTTTATACTCAGATTTTAGTAAAAGAAATGTTTTTCTCCTCTGGAGTAGTTAAAAAGGCCCTCAAAATTTTCACATTTGAGATAAAAAAAAACATGGTGTTTTCCTATGTTTAATGTATGACTAACATTTTAGAATCAAGGAGTTAAACATTTGCTGTGTTTTTCCTTTCTTAACAATTCAGATCTTAAACTTATGAGGGAAATTGTAGAATCTTACAGTAGGAAAGATATCTTAGAAATTATCCATTTCACCATCTTCATTCTCCAGATGAAAAGTTAAGATCCCTAATGTTTAAGGTTTTACAGTTCTTTCCTTTGACCACAAAGGAATGTCTCCAGAAATGATCAAATCTTCCTCTGAGGTACATGGTTAATGTCACATCTGGTGGCCACTTTCTCTTTCCTAAGAAAATGTATTCTGCTCTGGAAACAGATCTGGAGATTAGGAGAAAAAGAAATAGTATCCATATGTCCTAGTTTTTATGAGACTCTTCTGTTTACACTTGTTGTCTTGGTATAATTGTTAATTGATGCTTTCATGCTTGGAGCTGCGTCCACCTTGGTTTGAATACTCTAGAGCATTTGAGTGACTCATTGATTAAATCATGCTGATGGGGTGGGAGAAGGTGGTTATTCCCTTTTGCTTTTATTCTTCCAGCTAATCCTGGAGACTGTGGGGGAAGAGAATGAATGAATACCATTACCAGAATTGTATGAAGTCAGAGACCCAATGTTTTGTGTCATTAATTTTCCTTCTTTTGGACAATTGTATATGATACATTTGACAGGCTTTGGCTAATCTTATTGTAAGGCAACGTTTATCTCATTCTCACTCAAGGACACTAATAATTGGATATTCATTTACTGTGAGACTGTTAATATATTTTAGTCTTCTCTTTATATCCTTTAATGTCCCATATAAGCTGTAAACTTACATGATCTAGTAAGAGTTGAAGAAGAAAGAAGTTTGAAACGTCCTTCTTCTGGGAAGTATTAATTGTATTTATGATAAAAGTGAAGGCACAGATAAGTTGGCACATGCAAATAATATTCAAACATACTTGGTCTTCTTAATTCATATACCCATAATTTGAATTAAATATTCTTTTAAAGACATATATGTAGTTCTAATGTTCCAAAACAACAAAATCAAATCTAGATTTTGCAAGGAGAAGGTTAGTGTTATTAACAAACTCCATTCTTGGGTTTTTGCTAATGCACCAAATAAGTCTAACTTACGTAGTCAATGGGCCAAATGTTTGTGTTTTCGTGATGAGCTCAAATGTAATTTTTGGCATTAACTTGAAGTTTTGTCGTGGTTATGGTGTTAAGTTGTAGTTTCCAAGCAGACCTAACTTTGTGCTTTCATTTTGACAAACAGTGGTTATAAATTCTCACTTAGACAATTAGAATGTGTGCATGCTTTTAAAGTGTGAAGGAAATACCTAAAGATCTTCACCCAATTTACATATTTAATATTTTATACATATCTAAGAATGCCCCGAATCCACCAAGGTTGGATGAATAACAAAAAATTCTTCTAATTTACACATTACAAAGAAATATGTGAATCTATTAGTAACCCTTACTATCTTCCTCCACTCTAATCCACTCTTATTGAAGGAGTTATATTACACTGGCTACTGCTTCCTAAGTGAGATAATTATGTTATAGAAAAGTGAAATTGGTTGTTCATTCTCCACTGAGAACAGTGACTTGAGTCCACAACTGAAGTGAATTAATGCTTTGTATTTTGTCTTATTGTTATATTTGAGTGAGGGGAGGGAGAGGGTGGGAAGCAGTGCCTTCCACAAAATCATAAAACATTACAATATGTAAAAAAAAGAATAGACTGAAAAAAGGGGAAGATTCATCCATTTATATTATTTACTAAAGTTGACAATTTGTAATGAGTACTGGCATTAGTATGTACAATTAGTTCTTTACTTCTGCTACACCGTGAAACTATTCTCCCCCAAGGAAGGCTTAGAGCAAGGTGTTTCATGGGGAGGGGGATGGGGGAAAAAGACAAAGGCGCTTATCCTGAATCTGTGAGCTATAATGAACAGGTCCTAAGAAGCACACACTGCCACACAACATAAATTACAATCTAAATGAGATATTCATATTTACATAAGCAGTTCCTCAGGCACTCTAAGCTAAGTTCATGTGAAGAAAGTCTTCCAAATGCCATTCATACCACCAGGGATAATTGCAGGACTAGAAGCATCCATGCCAGTGCTGGGGAGCCCTGGAATGGGGTTTTAATTTTCAGTTTGACTTACATGCTGTTGTCATATCATGGGGACTACAGATGCAGATTGCAGCATGGTTTTTCTTGGCTTATTTTAGAATCACAGAAAGAGTAAGCTTGCAAATCTTTTAATAAGGCAATTACATTCAGACAAAGATTAGATCTCAGTGGCACAATAGATTTTTGCTATATTATTCAGTATCTTTTTGATATTCCACTGTCACTAGACAAAGCTGTGAATAGTAATGTGACAAGTCTATTCAGAAGACAACAATGAGGGTTTCCTTAATTGTGTTCACTTGGATGCCACACAAACCCTCACTTAATTTTTTTTTGCCTGTTTTGAAAAAGCAGAAAGAAAATACCATTTAGAGTCACAAAATACACTGTTGAATCTTATCTTTGAAATCTGCATTTTGTATTTGGAAAATGAAAATGTTGAGATATTCAATCATTTAATTTTTTATTTGGTAAAAATATCTCATGATTAAAAATGTCAGTCTTAATATAGAAATGAATTACTTAGTATGAAAAAGAACAAAAATTCATAAGATTCTAAAGACTTGTTTAAAAATATGAGCTTTGGAGGATGGGACATGGATTTGGAAAATCCACGTGTTGGTTTCCAATGATTACCAATGAAAAGAAACTTAAGGCAAATGATTGTTTTATCTGTTTTCTTCAGGGCTCCCTCCCAACTTAAAATCTATTAAAATAATTACAATGGAAATGGAAAATATATTGTCATTTTTAGTGTAAAATCTAAGTTTACACTACTCTATCAGCTTATTTAGGAAAATAAGGAAATCATGTTAATATGATCTGGCATTTTGTTAATTTTATAAGCTAGTATTTGTAAATTAATTTTAGTATCATGGCAGTTACCTTCATTGTCCCAAAGTAAGATTGTGCTGCAAAAATCTCATTTAACTTATATTGCTTGAAACTAATATACTTACAGAGGTATTTATAGTTAAAGATTAACTCAAGTACGACAAATGGAGTGTGTGATCTAGTTGGGAAAGCACTGGATTCTAATTTTTATTTTATTTTATTTTTTGTACATGATGCTGAAGATCAAGCCCAGGGTCTCAGACATGCTAGGCAAGTGTCTCCCACTGAATTATATACCCAACTCTGGGTTCTAATCTTGATTCTCCAGGTAATGTTTTCATACCATGGTTTTACTTAATCTTTTTGTGTCCATTTCCCCAGGAGTGAAACAGAAGAGATGCCTGATCTGAGGATAGCACAGAAAACTGCTAAGAAAATTTCTATAAATGTAAAAGCACTACACAAAAGCTTCATAACACAAATAAGTATAGATGATCCAGGAAGGTTCTATAAGCACAGGGTTGGGAGAGTTGCTTACTGAATCGTGGAAAGAATTAAGAATGTGGTTAAGATTGTTTACCAATGGTTACCCTCAAAGAGGTTTCCAGATAGAAATTAAAAATGACTCTAAAAATAAATCTTCAAATGTATTAGAAAATAATTTTTTAAAATAATTTGATCAAACAGAACCTTATTAATTTACCAGATTTTTCTGAGAAACATTTACCAGTTTTATACACTTAAAGAAACCAACTTCATATTCCTATTGGAAGAAATTGATAGAGCTTTCTTATTACTGAAAAGCACTGCGAGGCATTTAATAAAAATTAAGGAGAATACTTAGAGCAAATATAATAAGTAAGAAATGATTAAGGTTTTTCTATTCAATTGAGATGTTTTCACACGCACTAATTGCAATGGTTAGATGACCTGGGAACTATTAAACTTTGATATTGCTACAGTAATTTACACTTCTATGTGTTTACTAGTAGCTTATCATGCAATGAACTTGGCCAGTAGAGGTCAGTTTACAGCACTGCACTGTGCTCTTAAGAAGTATAAAGAAAATAGCAACGATACTTTATGATTATTAACATATGAGCTAATTAATATTCACCACCCTGCTACAAGGACCAAAAATTATTGTTGGATTCTTTTTAAGTTACTTTTCTCCTGCAGTAATGCAATTCAATTAATCAAAAATAGCCCTTTACAAAAGCCTAAGTTTATCATGCTGGTGTTCTTAATACAGATTTGCCATGAACATTAAAATCCCACACAAAATGTTGGAAGTTACTGTACAAAACCTTAAATATAAGTTTTCAGCATTACGTTCCACCTCTACAGATTCTAATGAATAAATAAATTCTTTATTGACTTTGGCTCAAATGGCAAGGCTGCGTGACCTGGGGAATAACCAAATCTTGGCAGAACAGAAGTGAAAAATCAATAGCAATTGATTATTTAAACTCGGAATTTCAGGGTACTCAGGCAGGATTTATTCTAAGCCAAGCCCCAGTAGGAGCACTCTTTGAATCTATCTGATTTGTAAATTGTCTCCAATAATTCATCCTATACAGTTCATTTGCAACCAGAATTGCTGTTTTAAACGAGGGAATATGATTTGTCAATGAATTTTATATAGTTCCTGTGATTTGTTCATTTTTGTTTATGTTAGTGTCTACCTCCCTCCCACTAGTTTTGTCTTTTTAAATTCTGACCCTCCTCTTCAGATGTTTCTCTTTTATGTTATTTTATTTCAGGAACTGCTAGAAAACCCTTCAGGACTCTAGTACCCCTTGGGTTGTTATCATATTGGATGGTGGGAGAGGGGTTTGCCTATCTGATCTCTGCCAAACCAAGATGGGACATCATTCAGTTGAAAGCCAAGAGGGAAGAAACTGGGAGCAGTGCACCATGCCTTTTGTATATTGCATCTGCCTCTTGCGGGGTCATATTGAAAGTAACAGCACTTTCAGGAAGAGAAGAGCTGGCAGACGTTGGAGGTGATTAAAGGGATCATTAAAAACTGGCACACTCTCTCCATGAAAGTATGTCTGTGGTTATTCTACTGCACTTAGAACTTGGAAAGTTTTTGAGATCTGGTTAGACTGGCAAAACTGATGGGACCACTGTTCCTCATAAAGCGTGTCTTTTAGCTGTGCATGGTGGCACATGCCTGTAATCCCAGTACTTGGGAGGCTGAGACAAGAGAATCCCAGGTTTGAGGACAGCCTCAGCAACTTAGCAAGACCTTCAGAACATTAGTAAGACCCAAACTCAAAATAAAAACTAAAAAGGGCTGGGGGTGTAGGCCAGAGGTAGAACATTCCTGAGTTCAATCTCAGTATCAAAAAAAAAAAAAAAAAAACAAAACTGAAAAGTGTCTATTATGCTTTTGGGATCAACTGCTAAGTTATTCAGTTTGCCATCAAGATTCATAATGTCATAATTTTTGTATGAACCCAGTATAATATAAGAAAGTTACTTGAACAAAATAGTTGGTAAATGTTAAGAATATTAATTCTTAAAATTAGAGATGTTGAATGTATGATGCCACTAACCCATGTTTGTAAATGGGTGTTAGCATGGACACTCAGTGTTGTATATAAAAGAATTTGGAATCAAAAGTGCCCAGTTAAAATACTTGGCTTCTTGTAATCATGTTTATGCTATTTTCTAGGAAAATCTGATACTAATGTTATATCGAGGGACTTATTTGATTTTAGCAATAAAAGTAATAGTTTTTATCATCTTTATTTAGTATAGGCATTATAGAGTGTTCTAATTCATTTATCTGTGAGACACTTTGTTAAGTCAAATGATAAACTGTGTACTGCCCCTTCCAATTACACCTTATAAAACAAAATAGCTAAAAAAAAAAGTTGGCAAGAATGATTCATCAATAGGTAATAGCAAATTTACAATTATTACTGCAGTATTTAAAATGTAGTCAAACTCTTTATGTGAACTTGTGAATTACTAACAAGTAAATTAGAAGTTGATTAGTCACTTTACAAATAGCTCAGTGAGGCAGGAAGAATATATTATGCTACATATGTGATCAATAGTTAATAAATATAGACTAATATTATTACAGGTGGAATGAGATATTAGAATTCAACCTTCCCCCCAGATTTTGAGTACTTTATCCAATGACTTCAATAGCCATTTTATTTCTTTGTTTGCAGTCATGTTTTCTGCTACCCCAACCATCAAACCCTCCTTTTTTTGCCTATACATTTCTGTGCTTTTGACCAGGCTGTTTCTCCTGTCTGAATTTCTTTCCTTCCTTTCAATTTCCAAAATACTATTTTCCTGGAGATATGAAATATTACCTTCTCTGTGAAGAGCCTTCCCCAATTCTGTCAAGGCAGCTAAAAACATCTTTTGTTCCCTACTGCCCTTATGACATTTACCACATTCTTTTGGTATTATAACACACACACACACACACACACACACACACACACACACACACACACCTACCTTACTATAAAATTCTTGTGGCCAGGAACAGTAAGATCCACCTCTATATTTTTAGAACCTAGCATATAGTATCCTCTTAATAAATGTTCCTAACTTAATATTTTATTGATGAACGAATAACTTTTAATTGGATTGGAAAGAGCAGCCATAAAATTGTATAGCAAGAACTGAATATTAGAAATCTGAAATCATTAGACAAAAAATAAGTACTTACACAGATACTTGTAAGAATCTGTGTAAATAAATTAGAATTCTCTAATTTTTGTATTTGTTCATGGGGGCAATGGTAGTCTCAATTTACTGAATGAGGTCAACTTAGAGACAAATAAAATGAAGGGAGAGTTTTCACTTTGCCTTCGAAGCATTAAAAAGTGGATGTCAATCTGCCTGTGTCCTGTAGTATGTTGTTGAAATTCACATCTTTTGTCATGTTTGGAGCCTACCAGCAAATGATAAAATGTTTTCAATAGTAAAATTTGTATTTCTGGGCAAGTATCCATTGTTTGCCATTATTGTCATATCTTGTTTTTTTTATTGTGGTACTGGGGATTGAACTCAGGGGCATTCTACCTCTGAGCCACACCCCTAGCCCAATTTTTTATTCTTTATGTTTAAAACAGGGTCTCAATAAGTTGCAGAGGGCCTCACTAAGTAGCTGAGGCTGGCCTCAAATCTGCAATCTTCCTGTCTCAGCCTCCCAAGTACTGGGATTACAAGCGTGCGCCACCACGCCTGGCTCATTATTGTCATATCTTGATAGCAGAAACAAAGTCATAAGATTTTGCTAAAGTCAATTGATATTGTTCTTTCCAATATAACTTCAAGTGTGACTAAGGTTAATGTATTTGAAAGTTTCTTTCCTTGTGAAGTTACTGGGATCTGTTCATTTTGTAGCTGCCATTTTAAAACAAACACATAAGCGCACATGCAGGCACACAGGATGATTTCCGATGATGCTCGTTTGCGGGGAATGGATGTTAGGAAAACAAAAATTATGAATCAGGACCATGTTTACCCTCCCATTACTCTTTATTTCATAGACTGAAGGATGTTTTCTTAGAGCTATTATAGCCATCGTGGCCTTTCATGCATTTTGTTTTTGACCATTATGTTTTTTAGTCAATGTTCTAACTTGGTTAATATTTTCACAGAATGCAGTTCTTGGTAAATTTCACAGAATGGAGCTTCTTGTGTTTTAAAACATAGCATTGCTATCTCAAGAATTTCAAACAGGACTATGTAAATGAGGGAGCAAACCATGTGTCTATGTCGGGGCGAAGAGCAGACATAAAAAGCATTGCAATTTATAAAATGCATTATGGGTGTGTTGTTTCATTTGAATTCTATAATAGCTGTAGGAATCTAGATATATATTATTTCATTCTCAATCTTGTGGGAAAAACTTGAGAGGGGCCAAGTACATTGAAGTTACCCATCTAGTAAATACAGGTGGTATGCTGAATCCAAGTCAAATATGGTAGTTCCGTAACAAATGTTGTTGCCTTTTAGAAAGCAAGAAAACACCTTTGGAAAAGATGCTTTCCTTATCTATGCTATGCTTCACTTAACTTACTTACCAATAGTAGTTGTACCCCCGTAGAGTTGTGAGAATGATAAGATAGTCTGTATAGACAATAACAAATTGTTTGGCACATGTGACTGGCAAACCTTGACTCTAGATAAGGGGTCAGTAGACCATGTCCCTCAGACCAAATCCTGTCTGCTGACTGCTTTTGTAAGGCATGTGAGCTAGGGAGGACTTTTACATTTTTAAATGGTTAAAAAAACACAAAAGGACATTGTACAGAATTGAAATTTTGTCGTTCATAATGTTTTATTGGAACAGACATTCTCATTGATTTATATTTTATCTAAAGCTGTTTCATGCTGTAACAGCAGAGTTGAAGAGTTATACCAGAGATCTAATGGCCTGCGAAGCTGAAAGTTTGCTAGCTGACCCTTTACAGAAAAAATGTGATTGACCTTTGCTCTGGATACAAGTGCTTGGCTGTGTGGCCCCAGCCACATCTTGTTTCTTTGATGCTACGAATGATTATTGATCATACCTGAGCGTTAGGGCTCCAGACAGGAGTCATTCCAGATTCTTCTTTTTCCCTAGCCCTCCTGTGTCCAGTCTATTAACAAGGTCTTTCAGGTCTATAGCCAAATAATATTGTTAATCCAGTCATTTCCCTCTTCACCCACCACCACCCAAAAGACTGAATATGCAAACGGACAAGACCACATATTCAAACAGAACTCAGCCCACAATCCAAAGCAAGCTGTCCAGGAAGTCATTCCCCTTGTCTAGAGTAGATAGCCCAGGAAGATGCCCTGCTATAAGTCAGACCTTTGTAACAATCCAGAAAGCTAAACAATAGCTCCATAACACTTGGCCTCCAATGGCCAGAACTTCATTACTAATTGACCACTTCTCTAATTTTTGTTCATGGTTTCAAAGTAGGACCAGGAAAGCCAAATGTGCACCCCTAACCAATCACAGGGCCTGCTTCTAGTTAGCTCATCTACAGCTTCCCTGTACTCACAACTTCCAAAAAGGGCGTACCTGAAGCTGGGATTCCCATTTCCCCACGTATAAAGCTTTTTCTACTTCTCTGCTCCTGATCTCTGCCAAAACACAAGTGACAGTAGCTGACTTTCTTGCTCTACCAAATCCAGAATAAATGGCCTTTGCTTTTCTCATTTGGTTAGTCCATTTATTTCCATATACCCAAGAGCAAATCACCATCAGCTCTTGCCTCCATGATGTAAAACCTCTAAAGTGGACTTTTCTGTCCTCTGGTCCTTTGCTCTCCTTCTTGCTCCTTGACATTTATGCCCAGCAGGCAAGTGGTCCTTTTGAAGTATTAACTCTGATTAACATCAGCAGCCTAAAGAGCCTATAGAGTTTGTTTCCAGACTACCATTTTGATTTTATCTTTTGGCTTTTCTTCATTCATGATGTTTTAGGTTGTGACTTATCCCCCAGGTCTTGCACATCCAACTCTGCAAGGAGATCTTTCCTTATCACCCAGTCTAAAGCAGTTTCCCTCATTCCAATACCACTCCTTCCCTTCTCTCTACTGCTATGTTTTATTTTCCTCAAAACACTCATCAGGATCTGGAATTATCTTGTTTATTTATTTTTGACTTGTTTGTTATCAGGTTCCTTCCCACTTGACTAAATATTCTATTAGAGTAGGAACTTCATTTGACATCTTGTCAGTTAAGTTGCAATATAAGATGATATTTCTTCCCTCTAAATCTCTTTGGTCTTATTTCTCATGAACTCTAAATGGAGAATACATGTTGTAGATAGACTGCTCAAAATCCCCAGAAACATGTAATAGACATTTTTGTCTTGAAGAATGGGACTGTACATCTTATTTGACCTTCTTTTATTTCTCTTCATATTACCCTATGATTCCCTTCTTCTAATAACTCAACTGTATATAATTTATTACCATTTAGGTGGACATTTCTAATATTTTATTATTACAAACAATGATACAATTATATTTTGTTCTTTGTTCAAGTATACAAGTATTTATGTGAATGATATTAAATGTAAATGTCTTAAAGTAGATGCCAATTTTAAATTTCATAGATAGTGTTGAATTGTTCACTAAAGAGCTATAGAAATATTTATGCTTAACAACATCTGTTACCTCCCTATATCCTAACACTGGATATTGGCAAAATTTTAAATTTGGGGCCAAACTGACATGTGAAATGTGATATTACATTATTATTTTATTTTTTCATTCAATATATGTGACTGAACATATTTACTTAGATGTGTTAGTTATTTTATTTGTTTTTTCTATAAATTGCCAGTTAATGTCATTGATCTTGAAAATTTTTGAGTTTTTTCTTTTTTTTTGCGGTATGGGAGATTGAACCCAGAGGCATTCTACCTCCGCGCTACACCCCCGACCCTATTTTTTTTTTTTTTGCGGTACCGGGGATTGAATACAGGGGCATTCTACCTCTGCGCTACACCCCCGGCCCTATTTTTTATACTTTATTTTGAAACCGCGTCTCACGAAGTTGCGGAGGGCCTCACTAAGGAGAGGGAGAGAGAGAG
>PVJS01032767.1:0-22575 GCA_004027185.1 Glis glis | reverse complement strand
GGGAACAAGAAAAGCTTTCAGCTCCTGCAACAAAATTACATGGAAGTTAAATTCCTGCACCTCTACTTCCTGGCAACATGATCTTGGATGAGTTCTTTATACCTCTCTGACTTTCAATCAGTTCAACTGGCCAGGCGTGGTGGCGCACGCTTGTAATCCCAGTACTTTGGGAGGCGGAGACCGGAGGATCCGGGTTCGCGGCCAGCCTCAGCTCTCTCTCTCTCTCTCTCTCTCTCTTTCCCTGTCTCTCTCTCTCTCTACTTAGTGAGGCCCTCCGCAACTTCGTGAGACCCGGTTTCAAAATAAAGTATAAAAAATAGGGCCGGGGGTGTAGCGCGGAGGTAGAACGCCTCGGTACCACAAAAAAAAAAAAAAAAAAAAAGTACAATTGTGCTTCTGGAACAAAAGACAAGGGCTTCCTTTATATACCTAAGGAGGGGCTGGCAAGTTGAATGATATAGATATCTGCACTACTATCACAGGTCTCTCCACTGAGTCTGAATCTTTAGCATTTTCATAGTTGGACACCTGCAATGTCAGAATTAAGTTCCCAATTACTCCCAGAAACTGATACCTGTCCTTTCCACTCACATTACCTCCTATGCTATTTTCTTTTGATTTATTCCAATAATAGATCTTAAGTTGTGACATGCAGATTCCTCTCTTCAAGTCAAAATAACTTTCCTTGTAGTTTTTTTTTCGTATAAAATATCTCAAATATAGAAAAGGTAATTCTCACTGTAGCTTAAAAATGTTCAATTCCCAGAAAGAAAAACATTAGCTTGGGACAGCAAAGTTTTAAATGAAACTAAGAAGCAAAGTAATTTCCAACAATTAAAACATTAATCCTAAAAAAATTACTTTGATCATGAAACAAGGTAAAGGGGGCGTGAGAAAGATGAAAGAACTTACACATTCTCACCATGTAATTACTTGTCAGCTCTTTAATTGAGTCATGTGTGGGAGTGGAAGGTGAAGCCTTTAAAATAGCTTCTAAAGTTTATAAACACAAACTGATAGCTTGAAAGGCTGCAATAAAATATTTGTGATTTTGCATAAGGAAATGTGGCATGAAGAACACAAAAAAGATAAAGAGGCTTTAAATGATTAATAGTTTGGAATTTATTTTATTTTATTTTGTAGTACTGGGGATTAAACCCAGGGGCATTCTACCTCTGAGCCACACCCCCAGTCCTATTTTTTATTCTTTATTTTGAAACAGGGTCTCACTAAATTGCGGAGGGACTCACTAAGTAGCTGAGGCTGTCTGCAAAGCTGTGATCCTCCTGTGTCAGCCTCCCAAGTACTGGGATTACAAGTGTGTGCCACCACACCCAGCAATAGTTTGGAATTTATAACACCAGGAGGCAACAATCAAAATAAGTGATTCTTCAGATATAAATATAAAATATGTAAATATTTAAAAACACAAAAATCCAAACATGGAAGAGAAATGAAAACCCCAACAAAAGATTGTAACAAAAATAAGAAATAAGGAAAAAAAATTTCTGAGAAAGGTTAAGAACTCAGGAATTTTTATGCTTATAAATGTTTCCAAATTAGCACAGGGTAACAGATTCTAATTTAAACATAATGACCCATATATCATAGTTCATGGGTAGTGTTTAACATCATGACTAGGATTGTGTTAAGGAATGCTAGATCTGGGATCCAATTCAGAGAAGATGAATGAATGAGAATCTCCTACATAAATTCTGAGTACCTCCAAAAGTCTTAATTATCAACAACTCCTCTGTCTCCTCTGTCTCTTACTGGGGATTGAACCCAGGGGCATTCTACCTACACCTCCAACCTTTTCATTTTGAAACAGGGTCTCACTAAATTGCTGAGGCTGGTTTGGAACCTGTGATCCTCCTGTCTCAGCCTCCCAAATACTGGGGTTACAGGCGTGTGCCACCGCGCCTGGCTTTAACTATTTTTTCTTAGTATATTTATATTCCAATTCACTCCAAAAACATGTCAAGAGACTTAAAGAACATTTTATTTGTTTTTCTATGGAGTGGATATCTAAAAAAGGCAAGTAAGTAGAAGGAACTCATATAGACGTAAATGCCTTAAATTCTTTGGTGGAAATGTGTTTAATAACAATGCAACATTATAAAGAGTAGTGTTTGTTTCTTAGTTGGCAGTAAGTCAGATTTTTAAAAAAGTTTCTTGGGAGCCGGGCGTTGTGGCGCACGCATGTAATCCCAGCACTTGGGAGGCTGAGACTGGAGGATCCGGGTTCGCCGCTAGCCTCAGCTACTTAGTGAAGCCCTTCGCAACTTAGTGATACCCTGTTTCAAAATAAAGAATAAAAAATAGGGCTGGAGGTGTAGCTCGGAGGTAGAATGCCCCTGGGTTAAATTCCCAGTAAACACACACACACACACAACATAAAAAAGTTTCCTGGGCTGGAGGCTAACTCAGCGGTAGAAAGTTTGCTTGAAGCAGAACTGTTTCGTGGGAAATTCATTTGCACGCTGAGATCAAGCTACAGTCAACGTAAGATCAACAGTTGTGGCACAGGCAGATCTTGAACTCTGGTCGTAATCTAACCTACACACTAGAACCGGTCCAGCTCAGGCCGCGGGCAGCAGGGCCTGTGAGTCAAATAGGCCTCCAGTGCACCGAGCTCAGGTGGGCAGACGATGGCAGGAGGTTCGAATCCCCGCGGTGCTCCCCACGGCGAGGCCCGTCTTTCCTCCGCCAGAAAGTCTGGCTCCGGGAACAGCGGCGCAGGACGGAGAAGCGCAGCAGGAAGACCGCGGTGGGCAGCGTCCGGCGGACCGGCCCGAGGTCCCGCGCAGCCCGCCGCACCTGCCCCGGCACCGCGCGGCCAGCTGGAGGATGGAGGGGAGCCACCCAGACAGCGCGTAAAGAACCGCCCCTGCGCGCCGGGGGACCGGGGAGCTGCCGGCGACGTTACCTCCACCCACTGCGCCGCGGCGTCCCCCTCCGCTGGGCGAACTTGAAGGCGGGCGTGCAGGCACTGCTGCAGGAGCGCCCGGGCCTGCGGTGTCCGGCCGCCGTCAGCCATGGCTCGAGCGCGCGCCGCGGCCTCTGAGGTTCGGGCCGCGCGCCGCACAGGCTCCGCCCCCAGCGCGCCGGCAGGAAGGACGGGGCGGGGCTCAGCGGAGGGACCGCCCCCGACGCTCCTGGCCCCGCCCCCAGGGGGCGGGGAGCTCTGCCTGGCTCTCGGGTATCCCGGATGTGCGGTCTTCAAAGACAATGCGGTACTAAGTCACTCCGCAGAACCTGTCCAACTCTGTAGAAGGCGCTCAGTGTATACTTTTAAACGCGTGGAGACTTATTAGGTCTCTTTCCTATCCATCTTTTGAAGGACGATTTTTCATCTCAGAAAGCTTAGGCTTCCAGATGTTGAAAAATTTCAAATCCGCTTAAGTCCCTATCATGCTCATTATGAAGATAAATAAATGGAATGAATCCATTGAATCTCAAAGCAGGCCGAGATGGGAATAAAAGATATTAATCTTTCCAATTTTTTCTTACCCCAATCAATAAAACAGCGCTGCCTCCTCTATTAAGAATGCCACAATCATTCTGATTCCACAGTTGCGGAAAGGTACTGATACGCTCTGTGAATACACATTTGGAGATCAATACTTAAGAAATTATCTTTAATAAGAATATTGTTACCCAACAAAGTGTGATTGTTAATCAGTTACTTAACCTACTACTAATAGAAAAATAAAACGACATAGTCTGACTCATGTGAGTTATGTTAAATTCTGTGGTGCGTTTTCTGCAAGTACGTATTAAAATGTAAATAAGAGTAAACAAGGGCTTGGTTTTCTTTCCCACACAACACATTCCTTGAACTTGCATTGGATTAGCATTTATTTTTCTGCAGGCTTGAAGGGTTCAGAGGAGGAATAACAATGTTAGTCTGATTGCATTACCTAGGTCATTGATTTGGGCTGTTTGGCACAATATGCCTATACATTCGGGTCTGTTATTTTAGAGGATGACATCATTGACAGTGTCGCTATCCATACAAAGTAGTGTGACTGAAGAAAATAATCCATGCATAATCAGTGGTCCTTTATACACAGAAGCTTGTTTGCTGGTTATCTTGCAGCCTGCTTTACACTTTCAGTAAACAACAACAACAACAAAAAAAGTAAAATCTCACATTATCTCTGGTTGCTGCATTACAGGGGTTCCAAACATTTGTTGACATTTGCACAGCACAGACATGTTGAATTGCTTGATGTCTTCACCTTTCTGTCATGATAACTATTGAGCTTCTCTCTCTCTCTCTGAACCAAATTTTACAAGTCTGGCAGGAACTTTTACATAGAGACCCTAGCCATGACCTAGATGGACTTTGGTGTCCATTTGCAGATGGGTGCATTGAAATAGGGTATATGGTTCCCAGAGAGCTTACCATATTAAGGGAGCTGTAATAAATTGGTAAACCCTTTTTGTGAATATATGGAGCCTGGCTGGTAATGGTTAGCTTCTCAAAAGTGACCAGTTTTACTTTAAACCTTCTTGTTGGGTGAGAATCTCCTGGACATTGCTGTAGGAAGTGTAATAAATTGTGGCTCACTTATTCTTTTCTTCTACCTGCAGAGGGCAGTACAGAGTAAGCACCAAAGAGAAAGCATTTCCTTTCTGTATTTTATTTTATGAAGCCTACTCTCATTCAATAAAGAATTTTAAAAAGGAAGGACATACATGCAATAAGATAGTAAAATGTGAATTTAAAAGGGGCTAGAGACGGGCGTGGTGGCGCATGCTTGTAATCCCAGTACTTGGGAGGTACAGACCGGAGGATCCGGGTTCGCGGCCAGACTCAGCTACTTAGTGAGGGCGTCCGCAACTTCGTGAGACCCGGTTTCAAAATAAAGCATAAAAAATAGGGCCGGGGGTGTAGCTTGGAGGTAAAACGCCCCTGGGTTCAATCCCTGGTACCGCAAAAAAAAAAAAAAAAAAAAAAAAAGAAAAGGGCTAGGAGTAAAGAAAATAGAATTATGCCAGCAAGTTACAACAGGGAAATTGAAAGTAGATAAGATAGAGTACTGATGCAGAATGTAGCAGTTTCTACAGATGCATAATTTTTGCTACAAAACAGTTATGTCCATCATATGAAACATTGAGGTGGAACTGGTTGAACAATTTTCTTCACATTAGAAGTAACAGCAAAGAGCCAGGCATGGTGGCCCACACTTGTAATCCCAGTACTTGGGAGGCTGAGACAGGAGGATCACAGGTTCACGGCCAGCCTCAGTTACTTAGTGAGACCCTCTGCAACTTAGTGAGACCCTGTTTCAAAATAAAGAATAAAAAATAGGGCTGGGGGTGTGGTTCAGAGGTGAAATGCCCCTGGGTTCAATCCCCAGTACTGCAAAAAATAAAAAATAAAAAAAGAAGAAACAGCAAAGCATATCCTTCGGTTGGCTTTACAAGAAGGTGATTCACTGGAAAGTGAGAGCTTTGCTTGTGGATATATGAGAAATCACTCTCTGGGCAGGAATAATTCCCAAATAGCTACGGTGTTGAAAGAGGACCATATGGACAGTGCATTAATTGTAGATTGCTTCTAGGTTCTCTGATATGGTATAACAATTATTTTGGAGTTATTTTAGTTTTTTTTAAAAAAACATTCAAGTTGGCTGCCCCAAATTCTAATATTCAAAAGTATTTAATGGGGCTGGGATGTAGCTAAGTGAGAGTGCTTGCCCAGCATGTGTGAGGCCCTGGGTTCAATCCTATTCATCACAAACAAACAACAAAGTGAATTTAAAAAACAATTCACAAACATGAAAAGTTTGAGAACCACTTGTAAAAGATCCTTTACAGTTAGCAAGGCAGGGTGCATACCTGTAATCCCAGTACTTGGGAGGCTGAAACAGGAGATTCGCGGGTTCAAGGCCAGCCTCAGCAACTTAGTGAGGCCTTCAGCAACTTAGTGAGACCCTGTTTCAAAATAAAAAATAAAATAGTGTGCCGGTATTGGAAAATTGCTCTAATATTAATTTCTAGTAAAATGTAAAAGGCAGTCATTCAGGCAGGGAGAGGTAGTAGCTCTGTCCATTACATTCCAAGAGCTCCCCCTCCCTTCTTCTTCTGCCCCTTTGTTCTAAACAAACCCATAGTAAGAATGTAAAGACAATTGAAGCCTCTAGCCCTAGAAGTACACAGAGACTTAAGAGTACCAAAGAGGAAGTTAAGGCCTTTAGCCCTAAGATCACAGTGACTCTGCCTAGCACATTTTAAAACCGTAAAGACAGCAAGGGCCTTATGCCTTGCTCTTAGAGATTACACACAGCCACACTGGCTATAATCAGTGCCTCTGTTTTCCTCCTATTCTTTGTGACCCGGCCTCAGTATGAGAAAGGCAAACTCCATGTGTTACATCAAGGTGCCCATAGTTGATAGACAACCAATACAGCCCAATACAATAGGGGAAAAAACAAGGTATTTGTCAAGATTATTGACTTCTGCACTTAGTAAGTGCACTTAGTAGACTAGAAGGCACCACCTGCCTAAGGAATAAGTTATGACTAAGAAATAAGTTACTAGTCTGTTGCCTTGGTAGTGCTAAGAACATACTAATGTGAAAAATGTATTTAAGGGGCCAGGGTCCAAGGGAGGGGTAGAGTTCCCCTTTCGGGATCTCTGGCGTGTCTTCCAGGCATGCTACTTTTTTCCTCTTCTCTTTTCTATTTCCTACTGACTTTGTAATAAAAATTTGTTAAGGTGCAACCGAGCTGCCTGTTAGTTTTAATTCCCCTTTTCAGAAAATCTGATCTGAATTGAGGGAAAAAGCCCACAGCACCGCTTCCATCGTAACAATAGGGCTGGGGGTGTAGCTCAGAGGTAGAATCCCCCCTGGACTCAATCCCCAGTACCCCCCAAAAATCCTTTACAGTTAATACTAAGGTTTCTGATTATAAGCAGAAAATGATAGGGAAGGGAAATATAATCTGTATCAAAGTTCTCTGGATAAACAGATCTTTTCTGTATAGGGCATAAGATATAAAATAATTTTTAGAAATTCATAAACAATCTGTTTTAACTTGGCAGCATATAGCTCAGACAAAAACTCATAAACAACTTGTCCAGGCATGCCAGCATATAGCTGCAGAAACTTGTCCAGACATGTCAGCATGGGCCCAGACCAGCACTTCTATGCTGTGGCTGATAACGACATAAAATGCTGTTTCACCTCTTCAGCATAGGACTCAGATCAGCACTTCTGTGCTACAATGGATACCGGACACTTGGATCATAAAATGCTTTCTCACCTCTGATGGATTTATGTCATCAATAAAATTTGATATGATGATAGGAGTCTGGCAGGTTCAATAAGCCTGGATGAGTTTGCAAAAGACATTGGGAAAGCCGGGCGTGGTGGCGCACGCTTGTAATCCCAGTACTTTGGGAGGCGGAGACCAGAGGATCCGGGTTCGTGGCCAACCTCAGCGCACATGTGCGCGCGATCGATCGATCGATTGATCGATCGATCTATCTCTTTCTCCTCTCTCTCTCTGTCTCTCTGTCTCTCTTTCTCTCTCTCTACCTAGTGAGGCTCTCCGCAACTTCGTGAGACCCGGTTTAAAAAATAAAGCATAAAAAAATAGGGCCGGGGGCGTAGTGCGGAGGTAGAATGCCCCTGCATTCAATCCCTGGTACAGCAAAAAAAAAAAAAAAAAAAAGACATTGGGAAACCCCCAGAAAGCCCTGTAAAAGACCCTGGCTTTCTGATGAGCAGTACGCTGAGCTTTGCTTATGCCACAACAGTCTGCCCCTGTGTATGACTCCCATCCAGCGACTTGCTCTGGTCCCACTCTTCCTGCTGGCCGAGGATCAGTGTGACTTCTGACAGAGGCTTCTGGCAGCTCAGTGTCTGGACCAACTTATGAATCCCTCTTCCACTCCTGGACTTGGTTTGTTATCCCTTACTCCCTGCTTATTTGAATTGTTTTATTTGCTGATTATTGAAGTGCTTTAAGTCTTAGAATTTCTGTGCTGTTTAGTAAATTGATTCAACCTAAATTGTTAGATTTGCTAGTGTGAAGTGTATTGTTTGATGCTCATTCATTGCTAATTGGCTTTGGCAAAGCAGCCACCCGGCATCCGAACTTAGAACTTTGCTTAACTTTACTTAGACAATTTCCTGATAAGTTCCTGTGTGCTATATAACCTTTGAGTGTTGAATAAACCTGTGGCATTGTGGAAAAACACAAATTGTATGTGATGTGACTCATTGGTCTTAGGACCTTGAGGCCCTGTTGCTCGTAACATTTTCCTAAGATCTATGTCTAAAATGAGCCTCTTACCTGAGACTTCACATCAGGGTGAGCTAATAAGTAGAAGTGCAACTGGAAGCGGTAGTTGTTTTATCTTAGGAAGGGCTGAATGAAATCCAGTCTCCCTCTTCAAAGCCTAGAGATTTCTTTTTGTTTTTCAGTGCCTACGAAGATGGTTAGGTTCTGAGACATTGGTTCATATTAACTAAAATGCACATGAGATTGGAGTAGAAGCAGAACACTAATTTAATTAAGTGTAATAAGAACTGTTGCTATGACATGGAATGGAATTTCTCACAGAGAGCATGACTCACACCCTTCCTTGGAGCATGGGACACTAGGTCATTTTCAGAAGTCTCTTTATTAATTTGCTATGAGAAATATTCAAAGTCTATACAAACAGCATGTTCTTTTTATGTAGATGAAATAATGCAAGAATTAG
This sequence comes from Glis glis, assembly GCA_004027185.1. Taxonomy (NCBI): domain Eukaryota; kingdom Metazoa; phylum Chordata; class Mammalia; order Rodentia; family Gliridae; genus Glis; species Glis glis. The sequence goes on along the minus strand of PVJS01032767.1, from coordinate 13,851 downwards.
GATGTGGCTGGGCAAGTGGAGTCAGAACAGGTGAGAGAGAAAAACTGAATTCCTGTGAGGGACACTTAAATATGACCCCAGGTACCAAACATAGTAAACAGTGAGAAATCTAGCGAAACTTGTCCCTATAGCAAGTTAGTATCTGATTTTCTAAGACAATTTCTTTTTCTTTGCACATGCTAGGCAAGCGCTGAACCACTGAACTACACCCTCCCCCCCCATTTTCTTTTCTTTTCTTTTCTTTTCTTTTCTTTTCTTTTCTTTTCTTTTCTTGGTACTAGGGATTGAACCCAGGGGCATTCTACCTCCAAGTTATATCTTCAGTCCTATATTTTATTTATTATTTATTATTTATTTATTTATTTATTTATTTATTTATGGTACTGGGGATTGAACCCGGGGCATTCTACTGACAAGCTACACCCCTAGACCTATTTTTTATTATTTATTTGAAATACGGTCTCACTAAGTTGTAGAGGGCCTCACTAAGTACCTGAGGCTGTCTGCGAACCTGGATCCTCCTGTCGCATCCTCCCAAGTACTGGGGATTACAAGTGTGCACCATTACACCTGCTTTCTCCCCTCCCCCACTTTTTGCAGTACTAGGGATTGAACCCAGGGTCATTGTACCTACGAGCTACACCCTAGCCCCTTTTATTTTTTTGAAACATAGACTCGCTAAGTTGCTGAGGCTAGTCATGAGTCTGCAATCTTCCTGTCTCAGCCTCCCAAGTACTGGGATTATAGGTGTGTGTCACCACACCCAGTTCCCATCTCTTTAAAAAAATTTTTTTTGAGACATGGTCTCAATAAGTAATGGAAGCTGGCCTTGAATTTACAATCCTCCTGCCTCAGCCTTCCGAGGAGCTTGGATTATAGACACGCACTACCATGCCTGGCAAAAGGCAAGTTCTTAAGTTGTCTGTTGATAAAATCAGAATTCTTTAATTCAACCCCAAAATGAAAGCAAGTCCCCAGTGTGGGCACTGTGAGGTCTGACTGTAAGGCCAAGTCACATGAGGTGGAGAACAAAAGAACCCCAGCAGTGGTGGGAAAATGCTCCTAACCATCCCACTCCCCCCCCCCCATAAACCTACGTGTCCTGGCCTGCGGTTAAAACCACCAATCAGAGGACTACATGACTGTTTGCTCTCCCTCCCTCCTAATGCCCCATAAAAAGCCCCTAGTCTGTAATGAAGGGGGCTTTTCTGACTCTTGTGGACTCTCTCCCGGTCAGCTGCCTCCTCCCAGGTTTTATCCCTAAATAAAATCTGTTCCTGCTGTAGAGCTGTGCTCCCTCTTTTACCCCATATTCCCCAACACCCAGTGGTAATATCATCTCTGATAGCCCTACTCTGCTAAAGATTAGTATATGACCTTTGCACACTTTGCCCGGTCCTAATCAATTCTCTCACCTGGTCTTTTAATAAGGGTTGAACAATGGCATAATTCAAGGTTCAGTTCCTGTGAAGGGCTTGCAGAGTAGGGTATTCTATATTTTTGACCCAAGACACTATAATTTAGAAATCCAAAGAACAAATGGTGAAGTTACACTTTTTATTGAAAAGTGAAAGGCCAAATTAGGACTTTCATTTGGATGAATAGCTGCGCCGGTTCTACTTGCTTGGAGGTGGATTAGAAGATTTCTGAAGAAGCAATTTTAGGTCCATTACAATTTATAAATGAAAAACAAGGTCCCTAAAGTTCTATACGATGTCAGAAATAATTTTGGCTTGGAAAAAAATGTCAAAGCAGCTGTCTTGACAGGAAACAGACGGCATAGTGTGAAGGGGTGGGGAGGGAGAGTTGGATGAAGGAACCATTAAGGAGGTATGTGAGAGGTTAAGGTAAACCAACAGGGGACAGTGGAAGCTCCAGGGTGAGCGAACAGCAGGAAGTGCTTACCATTTTGAAGGGTAGGAGGAAGGAGCAGCTTTCTTTAAGAAGCAGCAAGAGCTGCAGCTGGGGGAGACAGGCTTGGGGGCCTTCTACAGGGAAAAGCAGCCTCTGCCCAACTGCAGCCCGCTTTCATTCTCCTCCTGCCCTTTGGCTTCCTGCTATTTCTCTCTTTGGCTGAACCCAGGAAGCAAGAGTTGATTCAGTGCAGAAGGAACAACCTCCTGGGACATGGAATAGGATGCAGAAGGGTGAAGAGGGAGTCTGAAAGGACATAGGGAGACTATCCAGTGAAGCAACTGCTACTGGATCTTTCCATGGCCAGAGAAAAATACCGATGCTTATCTTTTAGCCTGCAGGATTACTTAGTTGCAAAATATACTACTCACCTCTGTATACCTAGTTCTCTGGGGTAATAAGGGGTTATTTTGTGAAACAATGAAATTAGGGATGACATCTGGAAAGAACACACAGGACTGTAATCCTAGTACTTGTGAGGCTGAGACAGGAGGATCACAGGTTTGAGGACAGCCTCAGCAGTGTAGCGAGACTTCCAGCAACCTAGTGAGACCCTGTTTCAAAACAAAAAATAAAAAAAGGCTGGAGTTGTAGCTCAGAGGCAGAATGCCCCTGGGTGGTTCAAGTCCTAGAAACACACACACACACACACACACACACACACACACACACACACACAGACACTTGTGAAATTATGTTTCTGTCTGTAACTGCATCACGCCAACATCATAGGGACTGTTTGGGGTAGTCTGATTTGGCTCCTGCAAATTTCACATTGTGGGGTGCTCAGTTGAGTCACCAAGAGATAGTTCATCTTCTACCAGGGTATCTGAAGTTGAAGTGTGAAAAGTCCAGGTGAATTCTGACTTCTAGACATTTGCCACATACATTAAGACTGTGTGGAAAGAGGAAACAAACAGATTTATTTTCTTTTTTTTTTTAGGGCTGGGACTAGAACCCAGGACTTTGTGCATGTGAGGCAAGCAGTCTACCACTGATTTATACCCCTAGCCTGAAAGAAACAGACTTACCTAAGAGTCTGAAATCAAAAGTCCAAAGGCAGATGGTCCAAACCACAATCATATATTTTGTCATGAAGCTGCTCCTTACCATAGACAGAGTCTGAGCCCAGGAGTATTCGTATAATTGCAGCCCCTCCATATGGAAAAATGACAGTTTCTCCTAATTGCTTGGTTTGTCTTTCAAGAGAATAGTTTATAAAAACAGGTAGAGGCCAGATTTTATTTTGGAACTTGAAATTGATTATTCTTTTGTTCGTTTTGCTTTTTAAATTCTTGTTTTATTACTGCATTTATTTGCTAGTATGTTGCCTAGGTAACGTAATATGGTAATTGTTCTCACTCTTACGGCACTGATGTGTATCTTTGGTAGTCTGTGGGGTTTCCCCAGAGGAGGCTGATAAATTATCTTGATCTTTGGGTTATTTTTTCAGTTTATAGTGTTGTGATAATTTAGCAGATCATTCCAAGACCTTTTGAATATTTTGTATATGTCTGTTAGTCCTCTTGCCAAGTCAGGCTGGTCTATTTTATAACTTATCACCTGTATCCTTTTTAGAAAAAAAATTGTGAAAAAGATTGTGAATTGGGCAAAAGAGATTTCTGGATAGTCTTCGAATGGAATGCTGAAGCCCCTAAGGACTACTTGGTTCAATAGGGCTGTGTAGGATTTGTTTGATTTCGACAAGACTGTCTTACAACTCTGCAGAGATAGAAGTTAAGCCCTATTTTTAAATTATTCCTGTCTATAAAAATGTAAAATTGTCTCCAGTGGAATGCAACTATTGCCCTGTGGACATTTACTGGTTTTGCCAGTTTTATTCATTGCCAGTTGTAAATTCATTTCAGCATTTTTTTAACCCAACTGTAAGTGTGAAACACTTTGAGTTCTATCTCTCCTTCTTAAAAAGCTTTTTATTTTATAGATTTGGATTTTACAAGTTGCAAAAATAGTACATAGAGTTTCCATATGCCCCTTACCAGTTTCCCAGCTTTAGGCCAAATTTAACAACTCAAGTTACTAGGGTACACTTTCACAACTAAGGAATAAGCGCTCTATACTTTATCTCCACACTTTATTCAGATTTTGTTAGTTTTTCCCTTAAAGTCTTTTTTTCTGGATCTCATCCAGGTTGTCATGTTACAGTTAGTCATCATGATTCTCTAGGCTGTGACAGTTTCTCAGACTTCCCTTGTTTTTGAAGACCTTTGCTTCTTGTTTTGAGGAGCATGAGTCGGATGCCCCTCTATTAGAATTGGATATTTTTCTCATAATTAGACTGGAGTCATGGATTTTTAGAGGAAGATCACAGAAGTGAAGTGCCATTGTTATCGCATCATATCAAGGGTACATGCTCTCAACTGTCTTATTGCTGGTGATGTTAACATCGACTGTTGCAGGACCCTCAGTTTCCCCTCTAGTCCGGATGCAAGGATCTCCAGAGGTCAGAATTAGAGACAGGTTTTTTATATTTACTGGTAAAAGACTCAGTTGACAATAGTCATGGAACTGAGCCTTGAACAAAGGGTTCACACGATTCTTATACCCTTGGTATCCCACTTTGGGGAGGGGTAAGCGTGAGATTTATTACACTTAGCATAAGCAAGATACAGAAAGCAGGAAAGGCCGTTAAGTTACATACCATCCCCCAGCTCTCTCCAGTCTTTTAACTGGCTCTCTCTTGTTTGCATTAGGGAGAGCTCCTGATTCTAGGTTGCCTAGGAAACGGCTCCTTTAACTTTTGGAAATGTCCGCCCGCTCATTGGTGGGCAACTGTGGAGAAGGGTTGGGGAATTCTTACTTTTCCTATCTTAGGTCTAAATTCCTAACAATATTTCTAAGGCTCTGACTGGGTTTCCTACCTTACGACCATCTGGTAAGGGGGTGCTTGCCAAGTTTCTCCACTGTAAAATTATACTCCTCCCCCTCATAAAGTAAAATTACAGTAAAGTTATTCCCCTTTACTCTTTGGAAGCAAATCACTAAGCATAGCCCATACTCAAGGGGTGGGAAGTTGAGATCTATGTCCTTTCATGGGGGAATATCTGTGTAAATTTTTTGGAATGCTTCAGGTACAGGAGTCTGGAACTCTCCTTTGAACTATTGCCAGTTTTCTCCTTATTGAGTTAAATATTAATGAAAATAGTTTTTATACACTGTTATGGTTTGGATCTTAAATGTTCCCCAAAGGCTCATGTGTTGAAGGCTTGGTCCTCAGTTCATGGTGCTACTGGGAATGGCAGAACATTTAAAAGCAGAGGAAGTTAGGTCGCTGGGGGCATACCTTGAAGGGGATATTAGGACCCTGGTCCCTTTTACTTTTTGCTTCCTGGCCACCATGAGTTGAACAGATTTGCTCTACCATGGGCTCCCTGATATGATGTTCTGTCTTGCCACAGGCCCCCAAACAATAGAGCCAACCAACCATAGACTCAAACCAAAATAAATCTTTCTTCCGTTAAGCTAATTTTCTCAGGTATTTTGTCACAGAGGTGAAAAGCTGACTGACACAGACATGTCAATTTTTTATCTGTATGAGACTTGTGATTTTATTCCCTTGAAATTTATTTTCATTTCTTTTAATTAGGAAATATTATGGGAATTTTTAAGCATATAGTTCTTTGAAATCCATGGGCAAATACCATAAACAAATACATTCAAAGAACAAAGAAATAATATAAATTAATTGATCATATCAGCTGTATTTCTGAGACAAAATTACAAGAAGTCTAGTTTTGCGTGTGTGTGTGTGTGTGTGTGTGTGCACGCGCGCACGCATGCACGCATGTGTGTTATTGGGGATCGAACCCAGGGGCATTCTACCTCTGCACTACACCTCAGCCCTATTATTTATTTATTTATTTATTTATTTATTGTGGTACTGGGGATTGAACCCAAGGGCATTCTACCTCTGAGCTATGCCCCTAGCCCTTTTTTAAATTTTTATTTTGAAACAGGGTCTCACTAGGTTGATGAGAGCCTCACTCCTTGCTGAGGCTGTCCTCAAACCTGCGATCTTCCTGTCTCAGCCTCCCAAGTACTGGGATTACAATTGTGTGTCACCATGACCAGCTTTTGCAGATATTAATTGGCTTTGTGATTCTAGAATCAAGCAGCAGTCCAGACCAAAAATGGTTCCTAATGCCCTGTTCTACCACATTATATTTACAGCCAGAGGAAAGGAAGTGACATACAGAGAGTGTAAGGTACAGAGTCAGCCCAATTCATCTCTGAAGCTCAGCGGTTGAGTACCTGCCTAGCCCAATCAGTTATAGCTCCCATTTGTCTTATTTGAATATGGTTTGATTAGTTGGCCACTTCTGATTGGTTGAGACCCAGCTACCTGTTACAAGAGTATGTTATAGCTTGTTCACACATCGAGTTAAGTTACAGTTCACTATGTACAGAGAAAGTTTTAGGCCAAATGTAATGTATATATAGACAAACCTTAGTCAGAGTCCTGCCAGCAATCAAATAACACTCTGTGTACAAGGTAGCCTGAGAAAGTTTATTTACAAAGGGCTTATTTTTGAAGGTGTAGGTATACAGTAACCACAGAGGGTAGGGTTGTAACCCAGGGAATAATAGCAGCTGAGCTGTTATTCCAGCCCATTGACCTGGAACGGGCGGTCTGTAATCCAGAGTGGAGACTTGTACAGTCCCGTGAGAACAGGAGTGGACCTTCCACCAAGGAGCACAGCCAACTTCAGGTGATCCTTCAGGGAGGGAGGCAGGAAAATACATACTTGACTCTGTTTTTCATCTTCCTTTCATTTCCTGTCAGAGCTCCGTATTGGCAAAAGCCAGCTAGAAACCAGAAAGCATGAAGCCCCCTTGCTGTGATCCACAGAGGTCAGCCTGTCAGGACAGGGAGCAAGGTGGAGAATGCTTGCTTGAGTGTGGCTCCAAATGGCAAGTAAAACATATCTGGCATAGTGATTTAAGAGGTCTCAGAGGCTATGATGGAGCTGGGCATGGTGGCATAGGCCTGTAATCCCAGTACTTGGGAAATCAAGATAGGAGGATTGCAGGTGCAAGGTCAGTTTTAGCAACATAGCGAGACTCTCGGCAACTGAGCAAGGTCTTGTTTCAAAATGAAAAGTTAAAGCCGGGGGTGGTGATGCACACTTGTAAATCCCAATACTTGGGAGACTGAGACAGGAGGATCGCAGGTTCGCGGCCAGTCTCAGCTACTTAGTGAGGTCCTCCATAACTTAGTGAGACCCTGTTTCAAAATAAAGAATAAAAAATGGGGCTGGGGGTGTAGCTCATAGGTAGAATGCCCCTGGGTTCAATCCCCAGTACTAAAAAAAAAAATTTAAAGTTAAAAGGGCTGGGGGTATAGCTTGGAGGCAGAACACCCCTGGGTCCAACCCCAGTATAAAAAAAAAAGACTCACAATTTAGTGAAATGACAAGGAAAATAATGGGAAGCATTGGAAAAACTTGTTTCTCTCCACACCACTGTATTTTCCCCCTACCCCCTCTACCCTAGTAGTAGGGATTGAACCCAGGGTCATTTTACCTCTAAGGTACACCCCAGCCCTTTTTATTTTAAACAGGGTCTCATTAAGTTGCTGAGGGGTTTCCCCAAGTTTGTGGAGACTGGCCTCGGTACCTGAGATCCTCCTGTCTCAGCCTTCCAAGTACTAGGATTACAGGTGTGCACCACCACACCCAGCTTCCACACCATGTATGCTTTTGTTGGGAGCTTCTGCCTCCCAACAAAGGGAAGACAGGACTTAAAAGGTGCGCTGCCTTCTGGAAAGCCTGAACTAAGCCACCCTGAGACGACTGCCTCTAACTGGAAGGAAGACAAGCCCAAACAAATTGGCAGAAAATGAATTTTCAGGCTCATATCGCCCCTGGGGATAATTTTTCTTAGTCAATGACTCCTTTTCCTTTTATAGCAATTCTCTCCACGTGTATGATACTGCCTTCTGTGCCTCCAACATTCACTCCAGGCTTGACCTCCAGCTCCCATGGTTTCCCTCCTCTGGGCCACAGTCAAAAGTCTAATATTCTAAGTACTGTGTTTAGCTGCACTCTCCTGGGTGTGAAGCTCATTAAAGTAATTCCCATTATCCTGTGAATGAAATTTACCCTTCTTTAAAAAAAGTATATTTGCATTTTAATAGCAGCCCTTTAGCACAAAGTCATCTCTAATTGGAAGAATGTGTGAGTTACTTTTCCTGGGAAGAGGGAGGGAGGGACAGTTGTTCCTTAATTCTCTAAGTTTAAAAGAGTTGCTACTCTCTGAGCATCTGGAGTCTCACCTCCCAGTTGCTCCTCCCCACTACGCAGCTTTTCTTCTCTTTCTGAAGTAATTAACGCTGAAAAGCTTTTTAGGTTAAATTCAGTGGACGCATTTCAGGCATCTTCTTTTTTTGTGGACACATTTCAGGCATCTTCTTTTTTTGTTTTATTTTTTGGTGACACTGGGAATTGAACCCAGGGGCATTCCACCTCTGAGCTATACCCCCAGCCCTATTTTATTATTATTTTGAATCAGGGTCTCACTAGGTTAATGAAAGTCTCACTATTTGCTGAGGCTGTCCTCGAACCTGCGATCCTCCTGTCTCAGCCTCCCAAGTACTGGGATTATTAGCGTGCGCCACCACGCCCGGCTTCAGGCATCTTCTTAACTGATATGCATGCCCTACATCTTGAAAAGTTGCCTTTCCTGATTGGAGACTTGGTTTTCTTTCTCTGTTCTAGACACTTCATCTGAAGTTTCCTTCATGAGTCCATTTTCTCAAACATTTTGTTGCAGCGGTGAAAAGCTGACTTCTCTGACATAGACATGTCTATTTTGTATCTGTATGAGACTTGTGATTTTATTCTCTTGAAATGTATTCTTTCATTTAGGAAATACTGTGTGAATAAGTATTCCCTCATGGAAGCATGAAGGAAACTTGTTTCCAGTGTTCCTGTGTGGGCCTTGGTTGCTCACCGTGCATGCTCACTGGAGGCTATCTCTCCACTCTTGTGCCTTTAGTTACCATTAATTAATTAAATTCATTCATTCATTCACTCATCTGTTCAATGTGTAGTTATTGGGTATCTACAATGTGCCAAATATGGTTCTAGGTGATGTGTGTGTTGCCATGAACAAACCACAAGATTTGATAGAGCTGATTCTTAGAGTGGGAAAGATAGATAATGCACAAATAAACAAATATCTGATGTAACATTAGGTAGTCATAAGGGTTAGGAAGAGAAACAGAATGGTGTAATGGTGCCATTTTCAACAGGGCCTCTTGGAGACATGATAGTTGATCAATCTGAGTGAAGTAAGAGATCTATAGGCTTGTAGGGTGCAAATTTATCTCTTGAACGTTAGATCCTATTATGGTTTGGATAAATGTCCCGTAGAGGACTCGTGTGCTAAAACCTTGGTTCCCAGCTCACGGCGCTATTGGTAGGTGGCAGAACCTTTAAGAAGGCATGGTGGGAAGGAGTTGGGTCATTGAGGACATGTCCTCGAGGAGACTATTGGGACTCTAACCCCCTTCCTATCTCTTGTCTTACTTCCTGGCTGCTATGAGGAAAGTAGTTTTCTCTGTCATGTGCTCCTGCTATAATGCACTGCCTCCCAACAGGCCCAAACGCAACAGGGACAACCAACCATGAACTAAAATCCTCAAACTATGAGTCAAAATAAACCTTTCCTCTTCTTTTTTTTTTTTTTTTTTTGCGGTACTGGGGATTGAACCCAGCATGATACCTCCAAGCTACACCCCCAGCCCTATTTTTTTATTCTTTATTTTGAAACAGGGTCTCACTAAGTTGCAGAGGGCCTCACTAAGTAGCTGAGGCTGGCCGCGAACCCGGATCCTCCAGTCTCAGCCTCCCAAGTACTGGGATTTCAAGCGTGAGCCACCACTCTCGGCTAAACTTTCCTTTTTTAAAGTTGATTACATTAGTTTTTGTTACAGTCATGGAAAGCTGACAACACAATCCTTATATCCAAATACCTATTGGACAGCCCACTCGGATGTACATTCCAAAAGCACCCGAAACTTCACATGTCCAAGTCTGAACTCATGATCTCTCTCCTTCCTTCCTTCCTTCCTTCCTTCCTTCCTTCCTTCCTTCCTTCCTTCCTTCCTCCTTCCCTCCCTCCCTCCCTCCTCCCTCCCTCCCTCTCTTCCTCCCTTCCTCCCCTTCCTCCCTTCCTTTCCTTCTCAATCTCTGTTTCTCTCATTCTTTCTGTTATGGTTTGGAAATGGAATGTTCCCCAGAAAAGCTCATGTGTTGGCAATGTGGCAAGGTTCAGAGGTGGGGCATGGCTGGAGGAGATGGGTCACTGGTGGCCTTGAAGACTATACCTGTCCCTGGTCACTTCCTGTCACTCTCTCTGCTTCCTGTTCAACTTGAGCTGAGAGAGGATTTTCCCACTCCACCCTGAGGCTCTACTGCTGAGCAACTTTTGCCTCAGAGCTGGCCAACCATGGGCTGAAACCTCTAAAACCATGGGCCAAATAAATCTTTCTTCCTCTAAGTTTTGCTTGTCAGGTATTTTGATCACAGAGATGAAAAAGCTCACCAAAACTTACTTTCTTTCTTTCTTTCTTTCTTTCTTTCTTTCTTTCTTTCTTTCTTTCTCTTTCTTCTTTCTTCCTCTTTCTCACTCTTTATTTCTGAAAATGGCACTGCCATCTGTCCCCCAAGATAGGAACAAGTACATTTTTTCATATTTGATTCATCATTGTTTTAATAGCCTTTTTATTTGGGGAAATTCCCACATTATGAGTAATCCCTTCTCACTCATGTAGAGATCAGAACTCAAATTCCAGTCTCCTTTGCAGCTGGGATGTAGGCATGCCAATTCTATACCCTCATGCAAAACTAAATTTGGATGTGAGCTATATGAATAAAGAGGCTCTGCATGAGGCTTCCATCTTATTGGCAGAGTTTTCAGCATGGGTGGGGGGAGGGCTCAAGACCTGATACAGAAATGATATTGGTGACAGCAGCAGTTGTAGTAAAACCATGTTGCTGGGCTCAGTGGCAGCTGCAGCAGCAGTTGGTATCATTTATGGAAATTAGGAACACCAGTGACAAATTCCTGATCTGAATAGTTCTGTGGCATGTTTTAGGTATTGTTCCTGGGAGCTTAGCCTTGAGTATTTCTCCAGCTATCCCAATAATTCTATAAGCTACTTCATATCTTTTAATAAGTCAGTTTTTTATTAAAAGAGCCATAATAGAATCTGCTGTTTGCAACAAAGAACATTAACTGATACAGGAATCATCCTCAACATTCCCCTTTCCTGCTACCCCTCAACCTATAGAATTTACAGGACTCTACAGTGCTGGAGGTTGAACCCAGGGCCCATGCTAAGCACATGCTCTATCACTGAGCTACACCCCAGCCCCTCATCTCAAGTTTTAACCTCTATCATACCATCCAGAGTGATCTTTATATAATGCAAATCTGATTCTGTCATTCTTTGGCATATGTATTAGTCAGCATTTTCTTGGCCATAATCTAAAAGATCTGAACATACAGCTTAGAGAAAGGAATATTTATTTGCTCAGTTTTGGGTTCAGTCCATGTAATGCCAGGGACTGTAGATCTCAGGACATGATGGCAGGAAGCAGAGAGAGGGAGAGCACAAGGCTTGGCTCTCACATCCATCATGGAGGCTGGAAACAGGAGAGTCAAGTGTGGGGAGGAGGAACCATATATAATCCCTAAGGTCTCAGCCCCAGGGACCCACTTCAGCCACACCCTACTGGCCTAGGCCACCATCCAGATAAATCCATTACAGTGGATTTATCCATTGCTGAGATTATAACCAACCCCACTTACACATTGCCACCCCATTTCTGTGAGGGCCAGGGAGGCAACCCAAATCCAAACCATTACAGCATAAGACCCTTCAGTGGCTGCCTAACACTCTTCAGTACAGTTAGGATGGAGTCCAAACTCCTCAGCACAGGCTGTCAGGACCTTGTCCTGGTTGACCTTTTCTGCTCATTTTCACTAGCCTGCTTCTCATACCTATGTTCCAACTATACTTTGTTTTTATTTTTATTTTTTGCTGAGCTGGCCTAGCAACAATTGAATCCTGAGATCCTCTTAAAAATGCAGAATCTCAGCCCTACCCCAGGCTTACTGAATCAGAACCAGCTTTTTAACAAGATCATTAGGTGATTCATTTGCATATAGAAGTTTGGGTAGTGCTGCTTTATAGCACTGTACTTTCCCTCCGGGGCTTTTACATGTTCTGCTTCCTCTGTTGAACTGTCCTCCTCTTTATATGGCAACCACTGTTCTACAAGGTTCTGCCAGATGGTCCCTCATCCAGGAAAGGCTGGGTTGAGGGGCATTCTCTTAATACCCTCAACATGGCACTTATTTCTCTGTACTGTAATTACCTTTCTACTCCTTTTTCTTTCCTACTAAACACAGGTTTTTCTCTCCTTGTTGTTCTTTAGAGTTAATCTGAAAATTTAAAAATAATACTGATTCCTGGGACCTGTCCCTAGAGATTATGGTTTTCAATGGTTTGAATAAGGCCTAGATACTGGAATTTTAGAAAGGAACCCAGATGATTATAATGTGGAGCCAAATTCAGAATGGATACTCTAGACTTTAAGCTCCTTGGAGACAGGTTGTGTCTTATTTTCTTTTGCATCCCCAGGTCCTACCATAGTGCCAGGTATATGTACACTATACTAGTAAATAATTGTTGCCCCTGGTTTCTCAGGGATATGTAATCAATTTTGCATTGCACAAACCACCTTCCCTTATACGCTAACCCCTCTCACGTATGTTAGCAGCTGGGAAGACTATCTCATTAAGACAAAGAGGCATTTCATGAGGGAAGAACTTGGGCTAGCATTTGAAACACACCTCTAATCACCTCTGTCTTCTGTTCTTGAGCCAGTTTATGCTATTAAAATAAAGCAGGTTTAAATCTCTTGGGAGCTGGGCAAGGTGGCTCACACCTGTAATCCCAGTACTTGGGAGGCTGAGACAGGAGGATTGCAGGTTCTAGGCCAGCCTCAGCAGCTTAGAGACACCCTGTTTAATAAAAGGGGAGGGGGCTGGGGGTATATCTCAGAGGTGGAATGTCCCTGGGTTCAATCCCAAGTACAAACAAGAACAAAAACAAAAAACACCAAAGAATAAAACTTCTTGGGAGTCGCACAGTGGCATACTCCTGTAATCCTAGTTCTTGCGAGGCTGGGACAGGAGGATCACAGGTCCTAGGCCAGGCTATCTATAAAAAGTTAATCATAAAGGTTAATTTCCCTTTATTTCTGTAACTCCTTATAATTAATATTGTCCATTTTTGAGGATTTCTGGGTAGAACATATGCCTGTGGTGTAGAATGGTTTGCGCAAAGATAGTTGGAATATTTAGACACTGAACATGGGTTGTGGCCTAAATATTTCCATGCTGTATCAATTGAACTAAATAATTCAGTTGATTTGGGCTATATGGAACTATCTGTTGATCGACATTTATTGATTGATGAATAAAACTAACTGCTATACTTTGGATCAGAAATGTTACCCAAAGTCTATGTGTTAAAAGCCTTGGTCCCAGCCGGGCGTGGTGGCGCACGCTTGTAATCCCAGTACTTTGGGAGGCGGAGACCGGAGGATCTGGGTTCGCGGCCAGCCTCAGCTCTCTCGTTCTCTCCCTGTCTCTCTGTCTCTCTGTCTCTCTCCTTTTTTTTCTTTTTTTTTTTTGCGGTACCAGGGATTGAACCCAGGGGCGTTCTACCTCGGCACTACGCCCCCGGCCCTATTCTTTATATTTTATTTTTAAACCGCGTCTCACAAAGTTGTGGAGGGCCTCACCAAGGAAAGAGAGAGAGAGAGAGAGAGAGAGACAGGGAGAGAGAGAGAGCGAGAGAGCTGAGGCTGGCCTCGAACCCGGATCCTCCGGTCTCTGCCT
>PVJS01032766.1:0-22576 GCA_004027185.1 Glis glis | reverse complement strand
AATGAACAACAGAAGAAAGACTTCTTAGAGATTTTCATAAGCTCCCTAAATGAGGTGGGGGGTATCCAAGTGACATGAATGAGTGGGAATTACAGAAAAGTATTCCAAGAACTTATACAGGAAGAACTTATATGGGTATAAGTCTCAATGGTATGGTACATTTGGGAGGCCGTATTATCCTTGGCAACCTAGGATAACCTAGAGACATACACAAATGAAGTCAGATAGCCAAAATGGAGTATGTCTAGATTTTCCCCAAACAAGGAGGAATCCCTTTATTCCGAGTAAAGTAGAACTTTGCAGTGTTCTACCCTTGATAAGACTCGCTAGGAGTTTGCATAAAATACTCAGTCATTTGTCTTCTCAGAATCTATTATTGCATACCAATTATGGCTTCTATACCATCTAGTCTCCTAAGCCACTGAGCCCATCCCAACCCCAAAGGCATGTAATACCCCAAGAAACTCTCATCTAAGCACCTTCTGGCACACCCAGGAGCAGAGGGCTACTAGAACACCTATTCTTGTCATCACCACCATAACCAGAGTCACTAAGAGTGAAACCTTCCAATAGATAATCATTACCCTAAAACATGTCTGGGATTCTGGCCGATCACGTTGGCCTCTTTATTTCCTCCTTTGGGTAATTAGGAGAAGATGGGCAAAAGGGAGACAGAATTCTCTCTAGTTCTATCCCTATTTATATTTCTGTATTATTAGGAGTATATTAGAGAAACTTACAGAATTGAGAGAAGACTTTTGGGGATGAGAAAGGTTCTGGGTCTTCAGAAATTCAACCTGGGGCTCAACACCACCAGGATTTTGTCTCTCACTCACTTCATCTCTCATGTATGCTTACTTCTGCTCAGCCTCAATCTCTCCTAGAACAGATGGGCTTTTCCCACTGACCTGTCTGCCAGCAGACTCAATCTGACAGCAGGCTCAGGCTTATGTCATCCCAGTTACCTTTTCTAGAAGAGGGTATGTTTCTCAGTTCCTAGGAAATTCTGTGAGTGACTTGTTATTTACTTATCCCTGGACCAATGATTCTGGCCAAGAGGATGGTTCACTCTGATTGGTACAGACTATGTTGCACAACTGGGGGCGGGGTCCTATGATTGGCAGCTCCATAAAACCCACCGGGATGCAGTGGTGGGAGCAATGCCCTTCTCCTGAAGGGAAAGAATTATTGAATGAAGATTGCTCCTGATGTCCCCAAAAGAGAGACTAAAGATAGATAGGAAATTGGCTAATTATATAATTATATAGACAATACATAAATGTGTTTAGTGCTTCTTTCCATTCTCATTCTTATTGTTTCCAAAGATTTATTTTTACTATTCTCTCCTGTTCATTTCTTCTAATATATTATAAAATTGTTGTCATATGCTAAAGGAATAGAAAAACCTCTTGACATCTTAATTAGAATTTATGATACCTGAGAGCAATATGGAAAGAATAGACATTTTTACATTAGATTTCCCATCCAAGTACATAGCATAGCTTTTCCACTTATTCAATCTTTTTCCAGTCTCCCAAAAATCTTTTGTAGGCCTTTTATGTAATATGGACGAGAGATTTCTAACATAATAGCTAGCACCAGAACAGCCTTTGATTAGGAAAATACCTTAATAAAGCAGAGGCAGAACCTCCACATACTGCTGTTCAGTCTCTGCACTGTACAACTCCAGGAAGCATCATTGACAGGGACTGTAATGGAAGTGAGACCGCTGGAGTTATGCAATGAAGTCACTCTGGGACGATGCTGGTAAGGCTGTTTACCAGAGACAAAGCAATGAGAGGGGGTAGCTAAGTTGCTGTGCATGAGAAAAGAAGAAAAAAAGGTATTTGAAAGGTGTCAGGGCAAAGAGAAAAGATGGTGTGGTGGTGGAAGGATGAAGGTACCTGGGTGAGATGGCTAGTGGGGAAACCTTGGTGGCATGAACAAGAGACTCTTTAGAAGAGAGATGATGTCCTACACACAATTTGCAGTTATTTGGAAGGGATATGTAGTCTCCTATCTTCTGTAAAATTCTGCTACTAGACAGTCTTTTTATTCAAGGTTAACATGGGATGGGAGAGGGGAACAGAAAGAATGGGTTATGACCCAGTTTGTGTTAATGTCAATAGCAGAGAGACAAAGGAATAGACACATCCATGCAGAGAAAAGCCAGGGGTGGGAATGGGGGCTTGAGCCAGTCATGTCTAGAATTCAGAATTCCAGAGTGAACGCCCTGCGGGCACCTAAACCTAATTCATAAACTTCATCCACTCCTAGGAGCATCTGTAAGATACTTAGTGTGTTTTTTCTTGCCCTTATAAATGGGACCCTATTTTCTATCATATTTGCTCAACAATTTTCACAAGTTTATAGAACTCTTTCTCTCTGTACTCTATTCATATGTGAATATATTTTATACATATTCATTTCATGTATATACATGAAATATATTCACTCATATATGTATACATATACATATCATATCATATACATCATACATGCTTTATATTTATAAATATGTGTATATTACATATGTATCAAATATGCTATATATGATATATATCATATAATATGTATCACATATACATATGTCCTAAAACACATCTGTGATATATATATACATGAAATGAATATAAAAAGGTTATCATGAGTCTTTTGGCCCTTTCTGTTCCTTCCTGATGATATAGCTTTTATTTGACATCATTTCCCTTGAGAGAATTTCTTTGAGCATTCCTTATAGATTAGGTCAGCTGTCAATATATTCTCTTACCTTTTATCTATCTGAAAATGGCATTTTATACTTTTTTTGGCACTGGGGATTGAACCCAGGGGCAGTCTACCTCCGAGCTACACCCCCAGCCCTATTTTTTATTCTTTACTTTGAAACAGGGTCTCACTACATTGCAGAGGGCCTCACTAAGTAGCTGAGGCTGGCCATGAACCCGGATCCTCCGGTCTTGGCCTCCCAAGTACTGGGATTACAAGCATGCGCCACCATGCCCAGCTTTTATACTTCTTTTTAAGGAATTATTTTGGGTTACTCTAGGTTGGGTTTTTATTTCTTTCCACTCTTTGAAGATATTGCAGTTTCACTATAATACTCATGGGTAATTTCTTTGCTTATCAATATTGTGGTTGGCTGAGCTTCTTGGTTCTGTGAGTTGATGTCTTTCGATTTTTTTGAAAATTATTGAAAAGTCTCTCCCTCCATCATCTTTTCTTCTTGGGCTCCAATTATGTATTTTAAAGTATTGGTATTGTTCCAAAGGTCATGGATGTTGTAGTCTTTTTATTTTAATCTCCTTTCTCTTTGTGTTTTAGTTCGATGATGTCTAATGTTTATTGACCCAAATGTCTCCAAGTTGAATGATCTTTCCCTTGATCCTTTTCAGTGACCCTTGATACTACTGTGGTAAAACTGCTTTTAAGCCCATGAAGAATTCCTTTTCTTTGATATATTTTTCATACCTAGCATCTTGATTTCTTTGTTTTCTTCTCTCTGCTGAAATTCTCCAGTTCACACATTTGTCAACGGTCTCTACTTTGTATAAAATTATATAAACACACACACACACACACACACACACACACACACACACACCTTGTATATATGTGCATATCTCATCTGTATAGCAGAGGCCTCTCTTGTTGGCTTATTGGAACATGGCCATCTGTGAGAAGGGGCAGCACTCAGGCCCAAGGACTTGCAATTGGATTGCCACATGCATGGAGAAAGTGTTTAAACTCAACTATGGAGGAAAACATTTTATTTTCAAGGAAGAAAAAATCAATATTGGTAGTTTTTACCAGGAGATAATAAAAAGGCAATTCAGCATAGTGTTTACGTGGATAGAGTTCAAATTCCTAGCTCTGCCACTTAGCAGCCCTGTAGTCTTAATCAAGTTACATGTTCTTCTGAATTTTGGCTTCTGATCTGTAAAATGTGGATAATTTTAAAACAAACAAACAAAAAACTCCTTCACAGGATTTCTGTGAGGTTGAAATGTGATCACACAAAAATGATACTCAGTACAGTACCCGGCACAGGGTGGCCATTCAGTTAATGCCATTTTCTTCCCATTACACCTTCCTTTATCCCCACCCACTCCTCTCCAGGCTGAAACTCAGAGGAACACCGAGCTAGTTTTGCCTTGGACCTTGATAGAGCTCTAGCATTCATCCCATTACAAGTACTCAATAATGTTTGTTGAAAGAATAAATTAATAAGGCTCTTTTCTGAGTACAGTAACCCAAAAGGTTGGACTCTCTAGGGATCAGTCTTCCCTTAAACAATATTTTCATAAGTCATCCAGAAAAGGGAGCATTTTGTCAAATCCATTAACCTGCAGAAGCCCCAAAAATGGTCATGATGTACATACATAAATTTATCAATGCCAATCACAGTGTCATGCATGGGGAGATGAGGGAGTGGGGTGGGAGCTGGGGAAGGGCTCACTGAGTGCTGTGTGCATGTATGCCTCTACCACTCTGAACTTCATCATGATATATGTTTACAATGCACCGGTAAAAAAATGGTCATGAAACTGGAGGTCATACATAGGCACTTCGGAGAAATTTTTCAAGACTATCATGGGGGGAAAGAGGTAGCAAACAAATTCTATTAACAAATAGAAGCAGTACTTTTGTGTGTGTGTATGTATGATACTGAGGATTGAACCCAGGGGCATTCTACCTCTGAGCTACACCCCCAGCCCTTTTTATTTTTTGTTTTGGAAACAGGGTCTCACTAGGTTGTTGAGGCTGGTCTTGAACCTATGATCCTCCTGTCTCAGCCTCACAAGTACTGGGATCACAGGTGTGAGCCACCATGCCCAGCTGAAGCAGTACTTTTTGAACATTTCCTTCATCCATGAGTGAGACCCAATAATCACTGTGTTGCCTAAAGATAAAAGGTCAGTTTACCACTTTTAACCATTAATCAAAAGGAAAGGCTATCAAGAAGGTCAAAAAAGTGTACCTCAGTTTATCTTTGCATATATCAAGGTTCATCCTTGTCTGAAAAGTATGCCTAATTTTACGATAACAAATGCTAAAGAATCAGGAAGCACTATTCTTGATTTCACCAACATAAAATAATTAGAAGTATGCCTTTCCAGCTGGGCACAGTGGCACACGCCTGAAATCCCAGCTACTTGGGAGGCTGTAGTCCCAGCTACTCAGGAGGCTGAGGCAGTAGGACCACAAGTTCAAGGCCATCCTGGGAAACTTAGTGAGACACTGTCTCAAAAATAAAAATAAATAA
Organism: Glis glis; assembly: GCA_004027185.1. NCBI lineage: Eukaryota > Metazoa > Chordata > Mammalia > Rodentia > Gliridae > Glis > Glis glis. Next base: position 17,313 of record PVJS01032766.1, on the reverse strand, counting down.
AAAGGGTTGGGGTGTAACTCAGTGGTATAGTGCTTGCTTAGCATGCCTGAAGCCCTAGGCTCAAATCCAGAAGAAGAAGGAGAAGGAGGAGAAGAGGAAGAAGAGTATGAGGAGGAAAAGGAAGAGGAAGAAGTGTGCATTTCCCTTTCATAAGGGTTTCTAGGAAGCATTTGAGGGAATGGAGGTATGTATTCAACTGGTGAAGGAGAAGTTAGTCATTTTATAAAATGCTTAAAACCCTCTTTATTTTTAGAATGTTCCCTTTTGTCGTTGACATCTTAATGTACTGTAATTTGAAATTTTTGCATGTTGAGTGAGCAGAGCACAGGCACTTCACAACAGTGAGAATAATTGCTACTTAAATGTGCTGTAAATCAATATATAATGCAAAAATGTACAATAATGGCTCAGAGCATGTACCTTAATAGTAATGAAAATGGTCTTAAAAACAAAAAGGCACTGAATGGAATATTCATTTTAGGTATGTTCTCTAGTTATTTATTCATTAATGTGATATTCTAAGCAATAAAATCCATGAGGTTGATATGTGTATCAACCTCAAAGTTACTTTTAGAGAATCTCAGGGAAGATATAATTTCATATGTATAAGCATGAACCAAAATTTAAAGAAAAGCTAAACCATATGGTTTCTAAATTTAAAAATCTCTATATGACTTTAAAAACATTTTTGTGCACCATTGAATTTTTTCAAATATAACAGGTAAATGTCAAAATGCTACAAGTAAAAGTGTTTTCTTAGTACTTAGGACCTGATTAGAAAAAGAATATCCCAAAAATCTGAAGGAAGAAGGGGATAAAATGTTAGATGAGGTGATTTTTCCCCTTAATTTCTGAGTCCAAAGCTTAGTAATAGTTTATGAAGTTTAGAAAATGTTTAAAATAAACATACCTTTTCTCAGGATGGATTTTTCTTTTTCCTGACATCCTTCTGGTGTCTTGCATCCTAGATCATGATCAGATAAACAGAGAGAAGCATTTTTAGCATAAATGTAAAGAAGGTTAATCTCTAATGAACGTGGAGTCTGCACTGGCCTCCACCCAGTGTCTTGGGACCAGCCGCTCAATGATGTCAATCTCCAACATCTTTCCTGCTGTCATGCTTCAATGTCATAACTTTTCCTCTCATGGCAACAAAATAGCTGCCTCAGCTCCAAACATCTCATCCTCGTGAACAAAATCATAAAGCAAGAAAGAAGAAAGAAGAGCTGGGAGCTTCTCCTCATGTCTGTACCTTTGTCTGTCTGTCTGTCTGTCTGTCTCTTTCTTCCCATTCCCCCAGCTGACTTCTCTTTTCTCTTTTGCCTCAGTGGGCCCAACTATGTCACCCACCTCCCCTGAAACAATGACAAGAGAGAATGGATATTTTCAGTGTATTAGGATACTCACAACTCATCCGCTGGGGCAAAAGAAGAGACTCACTTTCCCTGCATACATTGCTATTAGATCTTTGAATGAAATTGGATTTGTGTTAGCAAGGAATAACAGCAAGATGGCTGTTTGGTCAGTAAGCAGTAGTGCCTACCACACCACAAAGGCTGGAACGTATATCTGAATGGCATTCATTTGTTTACATTGAGAAATATTGCCTAAAGAACTGCGTACTGGAGTTCTCTGACCAGGAAATTCTATCCTTATAGAAAAAAAAACTTCAAAGAAAGTTGAATTCTAATGAGAAAGCTGCTAGGTGAGTGCAGAATTACAGGAGTAGTTATTTCTGTGTACTCGGGTTATCTCCTCTGCCTACAGTGTCTTTCCCCTTTTTCACTCCCACATATCTTTGAAATTTTAGCTTAAGCATCATCTTCTCCAGAAAGCTCTCTTTGTCATTCCCTCCTTCCCCAGCTGAACCTCCCACCCTGGAGCTGAATTACTTGCCTCTCTTCTGTATTACCGTGGCCCACTGTGCATAGCTGCATCGTTACATCCTTTCTGTTGTAGTGCAGTTATCATTATGAGTCCTCTCCACTAACCATGAGAGCCTTACGTGCAGACACTGGGATACCTTGTTCAGTGGGGAGCACAGGGTCCAAAATATGGATATCAAGGGATAGATATTTGTAGTAGGCAGAATACTGCCCCCCCACCCAAGATGTCTACATCCTAATCTTGGAAACATGTTGTGAGGTTAATTTTAATGTGTCAAACTGGAGGATGTCTTTGAATGAGACTGACATTTAAAGTGATCAATACTGACTGAGCAAAGCAGACCATAATGTCAGGGGGCTTCCCCATCCATTGAAGGCCCAAATAGAAAAAAGGAGACTGGCTTCCCCAGGCAGGAAGGAACTTAGCAGGCCACCATCGGATGTCATCTGTACCACTGGCTTCCCTAACTCTCTGCCTACTGGCCTTTGCTCTGGAACTGCACCTCCTGGGTCCAGGGCCTGCCTGTCACATGGCAAATTTTGGACTTGCCAGACACCATAATCACATTTACAAATATCTGTCTATCTATCTATCTATCTATCTGTCTGTCTATCATCTATCTATTATCTATCTTTCTATCTATCTATCTATCTATCTATCATCTATCTACCTATCTAATCTTATTAGTTCTGTTTCTCTGCAGAACCATGACTAATACACCTATTAAATATATCAAGTGACTAAATAGAGTTCACAGACACTGGGCGTGGTAGCGCATGCTTGTAATCCCAGTACTTGGGAGGCCGAGACCGGAGGATCTGGGTTCGTGACCAGCCTCAGCTACTTAGTGAGGCTTCCGCAACTTCGTGAGACCCAGTTTCAAAATAAAGTATAAAAAATAGGGCTGGGGGTATAACTCGGAGGTAGAATGCCCCTGCGTTCAATCCCTGGTACCGCAAAAAATAAAAAATAGAGTTCACAGTTATGATTAAGTTAAGGATATTGAGATGACAGGATTATCTGGGATTTTCCAGTAGGTTCATTGTAATTATAAGGATCCTTATAAAAGCCAGGCCTGGGAGTGTATGTTTATTATCCTAGTACTTGGGAGGCTGAGACAAGAGCATTGCAGGTTTGAGGCCAGCCTCGGCAACTTAGAGACCCTATTTCAAAATGAAAAATTAAAAAATAAGAAAATAAGATCATTAAAAGAAGGAAGCAGAAGTGTCACAATTAGAGAAGAAGATGTGATGGCAGAGCAGGGGTCCAAGTGGTGTGATTGCTGGTCAAGGGGAGAAGATATTATTTAGAAGCTGCAAGACACACGGATAGAGCCTCCAGGAAAAAGTGCAGCTTTGCTATCATCTTGATTTTAGTTCAATAAGATACATCTTGGATTTCTGACTTTCAGAACTATAAGATAATAAATTTGTGTTGTTTTAAGCTAGTAAATTTGTGGCAGTTTATTATAGTAGTTTCCTATTTATTGAATAAAGAAATATTTATTGGTTGACAAAATTAAATTCATTTTGTCAAGCAATAAATATTATAACCAAAACCTCTGATCAAAATATTATTAGGTGGCATGCACTTGTAATTCCAGTCCTTTGGAGGCTGAGACTGGAGGATTTCGGGTTTGAGACCATCTTGGGCAACAGAGAGAGACCTTGTTTCAATATAAAAATAGAAAGGGCTGGGGGTGTAGCTCAGAGGTAGAATGCATCTGGGTTCAATTCCCAGTAACACACACACACACACACACACACACACACACACACACACACATACACACACACGGTATTATTAAACCTATTTATAGGTGAGCAAACTGAAATTCAGAAAGATTAGATGATTTATGAAAGTAACATGCCAATAACTGGTATAGCAGATTGTGGAAACCAAAGCACATTCTTTCAAATCCTGGTTCAAAAGCCTAAAACACAGAGTTTTACAACAGAGGGATCGCCAATGGTAGCTCCAAAAGATGGTTTGAGAGCTCGTTAGCCTCTCCCAAGTCTCCTTCCGCACCCACAAAGTAACCTAAATAACAGCAAAATTTAAGCAAAAATAGTGTGCTTATTAATAAATGCAGTTTCAAGATAGGCTCCTAGGTCCTCATGGTGGGGGGATTGCCTCCCGTAAGTCTCCTCTCTAGGAAATTCTAGAGCTACTCAGTGGGACCCACAGATTAAGTCCTATGCCCGGGCTCTCACTTCCCATGGACTGAGACAAACTAAATAGGAGGGATCAGCTTGCCTCTGTTGTCTTATTTTTGTGTGTTTATTAATTCCTATTTTTTGAAAATATTAGTGTAATCAATTAGACTCTAGCCAGGGCTTCTTCAGGTCAGGTAATAAGCCAGTTTATATATAGAGAGTGTATATGTATATATATATATATATATATATATATATAGAGAGAGAGAGAGAGAGAGAGAGAGAGAGAGTCATATATATATATATAATATATTCATATTTTATATATATAGTCTATATATAATAGTCTTATACACATATTATAATACATATATACTTTTATTGGTTAATTGTAATTATACATCATAGTGAGATCCAAAGATCCAAAGTGATACATAAATACACGCACACATTTGGTGTATTTCCCTCTGTTTCCCACCCCACCCCCCCTTCCCCCCTCCCCATACATGTTAGTGAGATTGGTAGTGAAACCCTGTTGTATGGACATAACCTTATTTGAACTGTTCCTTCCTCAAGCCTTGTTTTTTTCCTTCTTATCTCCTTCCCTTATTCTACTTGTTTTCTCTCCTTGTTTGACTGAAGTCAATTTTGTTTCCTATTTTCATTCTAGCTTCTGCATATGAGAGAAAACATATGACCCTTGATTTTCTCAGACTGAATAAGCCAGTTTTTTAAAGATGATTTTGCATATGCATAAGTGTATCCATTTCTTATAGGTTTTATAAATTTATAATTAACTGCTAACCCAATTTCCAAGTTTATGGGCTTCGCTTTACTATTACCCTAATTTATTGCCTGCACACTAATTAGATAAACGTCTGAACATTTATTTAGAAAAATCTTTATAATTAACAACTACTTATAAATTCATTGCATTATAAAATACCATTTGAAGTAATTCATAAATTGCAAAAACTCTGCTCAAAATATGGAATGCAAACAGAGGTTTATTTTGAGTAAATATGTCTTGGTGTAGAAATTTTTCACATACTAATAATGATCACTTTACATATGATAAAATAGAAAGGCCTAGTTTCTTCCCTTGCTTTTTTTGAAGGTCAAATTTTTTTTGCTATAAAGACTTTAAAAAAAAATTTTAGAAATCTATTTAAACTGTTCCATGGCTGACATTTGAAAGAATTAGCTGAATGTAATTATTTGTCTAATTGAAGAATACTTTTTTATAAAACATGATAATTAGAAAAAATGTGGCTAGAATATTTCTGATATGGTTAATTTAGAGTTTGTCTGTATAAAACCCAGTGTGGGTGGGTGGTCTTACCACTACTACCCATGAATCACACTCAGAGCATTCTTTTAAAATTTGAGGGCTACAGAGATCCTTACCAGTCTTTTGTTGTTGTTGTTGTTAAATATATTAATTGGCTTACTTTAAAATCTTAAGGAGAACAATATAAGGAAATTTATAATCAACAATAACTCCCTTCTTATAATTTGTTGATTTATAGTCACAAGTATAATGTATAACAGTACATTTTTTGGAAGAAATTAAGTAAAGATTTATTTATGTATCTTGCAGTTATGGGGGTTGGACCCAGGGGCATTCTACCTCCATGCTTACATTCCCAGCCCTTTTTTTTTTTTTCAAGGGTTTCCCTAGGTTGCTGAGAACCTTGCTAAGTTTCTGAGGCTGGCCTCAAACCTGGGATCCTCCTGTCTCAGCCTCCCAATTACTAGGATTACAGGTATGCACCACCATGCCTAGCTAAGATTTCTTTTAAACACTTGTTTAGACATCCAAAAACTGCAGAGCGTGATGCTTCAAAAAATTTTTAAAAATCCAAAATGCTTTTCTTGAACTTGTGTTTCCTCGATGCCGAATCAGTTTTCAACCTGGACTCCTCCTATTCCCTAATTATGTATTGCCATTCACCAAACCATTGACTGGGTCCTACCAGTTCTATATCCTTTATTTCTGTCAAAGGACCTCCATCTCTGCTGCAGCTGTCTTCATTCTGGCCACTACCATCTCTTGGCTTGGTTTACAGAAGCATCTCCTAAATGGGGTTCAGTTTCCTTGCCTCTAACCTCCACTACCAACCTCCTACTTATAATCATGTGGTAAAATTCCAACAGACCAACTGTTCTTTGTAAAATGAAAATCTAATCATGCTACTCTGTTCTGCTGCTTACATCCTTCACCAGCTTCTCACCGCTCTCAAAATAAAGTTCAAACACCAAATGTTAGGACATGAGGTCCTAAAGGATTGGGGCCCTGTTTAGGTCTCCAACTGTTTGGTCACTAAACTTTTTTTTAATCTTTATATTCTCATTGCCAGCTCAATGCTTGGAAGATAGTAGGTGCTCAATATATATTTGTTAAGGACCTAGTTCTATGGTTTAAAAAAAATAAGCTCGCCGGGCCTGGTGGCGCATGCTTGTAATCCCAGTACTTTGGGAGGTGGAGACCGTAGGATCCGGGTTCGCGGCCAGCCTCAGCTCTCTCTCTCTCTCTCTCTCTCTCTCTCTCCCTGTCTCTCTCTCTCTACTTAGTGAGGCCCTCCACAACTTCGTGAGACCCGGTTTGAAAATAAAAAAGTATAAAAAATAGGGCCGGGGGTGTAGCGCAGAGGTAGAACACCCCTGGGTTCAATCCCCGGTACCACAAAAAAAATAAAAATAAAAATAAAAAAAATAAGCTCTTAATCTACTGAAATTTACCTGAAGTGGACAAGCTTCCAGAATTCCCCATCAGCTCTTCTGGACTCATCTATGCTTGTTTCCTAGAACTTCATTCGCCTTCTTGCACTGTGACACTACGCTTTCTTGAATTATATAACTCGATAATGTCAGCCGTAGCCAAAGGGTAACTTCCCAAGCACTGCCTAAGGGAGCCACTCACCACCAGCGGCTGAAAAACAACTTCCTAGCCGGGTGTGGTGGCACATGCTGGTAATCCCAGTACTAGGAAGACTGAGACAGGAAGATCGCAGGGTCACGGCCAGCCTCAGCTACTTAGTGAGGCCCTGTTTCAAAATAAAGAATAAAAAATAGGTCTAGGGGTGTAGCTTGGAGGTAGAATGCCCCTGGGTTCAATTCCTAGTTACACACACACACACACACACACACACACAAACTCCCTGTAAGTGGCATGAGTAGAATGTATATTAAAATGAGTGTATTGTATTTTAATTAGTAAAACTTAATTTTGCTATTCTGAGGTAAAGCCATAGCATTTGGGGGTTGAGGACGTGGCTCAGTGGTAGAGCATCTGCCCAGCATGTAACAGGCCCTGAGTTCCATCCCCAGCAGCACAAAAAGAAAAAGGAAAAAAGAAACAAAAAGAAATTGTATCTTTAATATACTTGTGAATCCCCATAAAGTTACTTTTAACATTTAGCATCTGCAAAAAATGAACAAATATATACCGAGTTGGAGGTTTTTCAATTTTAAAGCAAGGTTCCTAGTGATTTGGGTTTTAGCTATGAGCTACTTAGTTATGCATTCAGATGTTCTCCAAACCTCTCCTCACTAACCATTCTCCCTTTCTTGTCTCTTTATGAAGTCCAATAAAAATACCTATTGTGAATTTGACAGTACTCAAGCCCATCATGAAAAGAATCTCATTACTTATCATTGGGATTCACTGGGCAAAAGATTGCATTTAACACAATTTAAATGATGAGACAGGCATGTTAAGCCCTTAAAGAGGATAGGAAGATTACATACTTAGCATCTTTATATTACCACTAAATGATTATTACTTTTAAAATAATTCATATATTAATCCATTCTTCTATCCATCCAACATTTTTGCTAAAAAATTTCTTCACAACTATTTCTTGAGAGTCTACTATGTGCTAGGTTCTGTTTACAGCAATGGGGATTCAGGGCCTGGTATGTAATAAATGAACTCTGCTTTGATGGGGTTTATATTCCCTGGGTAGAGATAGACAGGAAACAAGAAAGCAAAGCACTGAATAATATAGCTTCAGAAATTGCTAACTCCAATAAAATATAACAATGGGATAGAGTGATGGGGGAGAGGGAGCAACTTTAAGTTAGGGTGATTCAGGAAAGTTGTCTCTGAGGAAATAAAGGATCTCAGGGAAGAGATTTCAACAATGAGAAAGAGACACAGAAAGATCTGGAGCAATGTAATCTACACAGGGCAGATAAGGACAAGAACACTGATGTGGGATTAAGCACGCATATTCTAGAAATAGATAAAAGATCAATGTGACATTATTATTATTATTATTATTATTATTATTATTTGTGGTACTGGAGATTGAACCCAGGGGCATTCTACCTCTAAACTATACTCCCAGCCTTATTTTTTTTTTTATTTTGAAACAGTCTCACTAAGTTGTTGATAGTCTTGCTAAATTGCTAAAGCTGGCTGTGAACCTGCAATCCTCCCATTTTAGCCTCCCAAATGCTGGGATTACAGGCATGTTCCACCACGCCCCACTCCAATGTGATATATTATAATGGAATGACCTTGTGCCCACAGCAAAAGATAACGATGGCTTGAGCTAGGATTTTAACAATGAAGATGTTGAGTGGTAGAATTTGGTATATATTTTGTAGGGCTTGAGAGGCCTGTATGTTTTTGACTTAAATAACTGGGCAGATGGTGATATTACCATTTACAAAAATGGAGAATAGAAGGGGAAGTTCTCTTTGAAATCTTTATTTGTTCTATGTGGAAACTTGAGAAATATCTACCCAAGAGGAGAAGTCAAGTAGGAAGCAGAATACATAAGTATGAAACCCAAGATAGACCAGGATTGAAGCCTTCATTAAACATTTCTCTGCTGCAGGCTGTTTTGTTCTGCATTAACTCAGTTTATTAGAATGAACTGTGGAGCTGGGCATGGTGGCGCACGCTTGTAATCCCAGTATTTGGGAGGTGGAGACTGGAGGATCCGGGTTCGTGGCCAGCCTCAGCTACTTAGTGAGGCCCTCTGCAACTTAGTGAAACCAACCCTGTTTCAAAATAAAGAATAAAAAATAGGACTGGGGCCGGGCGTGGTGGCGCACGCTTGTAATCCCAGTACTTTGGGAGGCAGAGACCGGAGGATCTGGGTTCGCAGCCAGCCTCAGCTTTCTCTCTCTCTCTCTTTCTCTCTCTCTCTCTACCTAATGAGGCCCTCCGCAACTTCATGAGACCCGGTTTCAAATAAAGCATAAAATAATAGGGCCGGGGGTGTAGCGCGGAGGTAGAACGCCCCTGGGTTCAATCCCTGGTACTGCAAAAAAAAAAAAAATAGGACTGGGGTTGGAGCTCAGAGGTAGAATGCCCCTGGGTTCAATCCCCAGTACCACAAAAAAAAAAAAAAAAACGAACTGTGGACACCTGCATCGATACGATACAGCTATAAGGCCTAAGAACAGAGACCACCTGTGTCAACATGACTTAGTTATTTGTTCCAGGAAAATTTGCCCAGAGAAGATAAGACCATAAGCCAATAAATAACTTCACTGTTTGCTTCAGGAAATCCCTGCAAATCAGACTCTCTGAGGCAACAGTCTACTTACCAGTATAAAGCTCCCTTATCAAACCATAGTTTATTTATCAAGACTTACTTTAAGACTCTCATCCGGTATGCCAATCAACCCCAAACTATTATTTCAACAACTTGCCCAATTCCAATCTTTTCTCCACTTCGAAACACGTGGCATAAACCCCTTGAGCCTAAGACTCCTGAATCCTCTGCAATTCTCTGGCTCCTCCCTCATGATTCTGTCAAGGTACTGTTCTCCCTGCCTGCAGGGACTTCTTTTTGTGTGTGTGTGTGGTACTGGGAATTGAACCCAGGGGCATTCTGCCTCCGAGCTACACCCCCAGCCCTATTTTCATTCTCTATTTTGAAACAGGATCTCACTAAGTTGCAGAGGACCTCACTAAGTAGCTGAGGCTGGCCGTGAACCCAGATCCTCCAGTCTCAGCTTCCCAAATTCTGGGATTACAAGCGTGCGCCACCACGCCCAGCTCTGCAGGGACTTCTAATAAACTGAGTTCTGTTTTAAGTTTGCCTGGTTATATGTTAGGGAGTTAAATATTCCTTACTATATTTTTCTTACCCACCCCATCATAGGTATTTGTGCTATAAATAATCATTTACCCACCTGCTCTGAAACTCACTATTAGTGGAATGAGATTTCTGAAGTTGGGAGGACCCTTAGCTATCTATTTTGATCAGTTTATTTTACAGATGGGACAACTAAAGCCAGAGCAATGTGACTTGTCTAAAGTCACAATGAGTTAATAGCTACTAGATCATAAGACTTAGAACTCCCACTTTGGCACTCGTTGTGGAAGAATGCACAGCTCATGTGGAGCGAGATGAAGTAAATTATTTTAGTTTTGTTATCTATAAGCTTCTTCGCAGGGGAGAATCTGGCTGTTTTTGTTTGTGTTTGGGATGCTCTTGTACCACTTTGCCAGGTTGGCTTAGGTACTAAGCATATGTGTCCATAAAGACATTAGTAAATTTTAATTTACATTCACCAGGAATTCAGCTATTAGAAGTTCATTAATAGCCGCCAAACTGTACAATTTCTGAGGTAGCAGTAGCTCCCTCCTAATCTAAATATAAGGAAAGAAACAAAAATAAAACTAAATTTTTTTTTTGTGGTCCTGGGGATTGAACCCAAGTCCTCACACATGTTAGGCAAGCTCTCTTTCACTGAGCCATATCTCTAGCTCCCAAAATGAAACTAAATAAACAAAACTCCCCACCAACTCATGTATTCCATCTCAGGAGGTAAGATATGCCATGTGAAATATTCAAGAAGTTAGAGTCTCTTTGAATACTTGATATGGAGCCTCTTTGAAGAGGCCGAGCAACTCCGTATCTCCATTTTGTGTGTGGATGCACCCTCCAATTTTAACTCATATTTAGTAAATATTGTGGGAAAAATCTCAAACATTCTCTGTAAGAACACTTGTAACAAGGGCATGGATACCAGTGTCATTCTCTATTTCTCCTCCCTTTATTTCCAAAATCGCCTCTGCTGACTTTATCCATATTATGACAGTGGGAGCTGCCCCTTAAGTACCCCATGACCTGATGCCCCATCATAGTTGACTGGACCAGAAGTGGGCATTTTTCTGATGATTGGCCAATGGGCCAATGGACTGGGAACCAAGAGTTAAGTCAGCCTCTCAGTGCCTGAATTATAATGTATAAAGAACAGGACTTGCTGTAAAAGCTGTGTTCTGCCATTTGCAGCAAGGAGCAAAGAAGGCTACCTTTTTGCTTAATGTCCGGCAGTGCCTCTGAGCTGGAGGATAAGGGGTGGGTGAGCTATTCAAGCCAATCCTCCCTTCCTATCATAATTACCAAACTAATATAAGACATTTAAAAAGAATAAAAAAGAAACACAGGGGAGAAAGAGAAGTAAAAGAGAAAGAAATGCTACCAAATACCTGTCCTACCCCCTTTCCCTGGAACCAAGGCAGTAAAGAATTATTTGTTCATTCTTTGTTAGGATGAATGGGCTGGCAAAGGATGTAATGTTAGGGTCCTCTTTTATGGGGCACAGAGCCTGGGGCTCCCTTTAGGATGTTATCAGAAAAGAAAGAATGTAGCACACCAACCACAAGCGTCCCATTTCTTCCAGTGATCAGGACTCCATTCTCAGGCACCATCCTCCCCTTATTCTGTGTGTGTGTGTGTGTGTGTGTGTGTGTAGGGTGTCATACTGGAGATTAAACCCAGGGCATTCTACCTCTACCCTAGCCCTTTTTACTTTGAAACAGGGTCTCGATAAGTTGCTGAGACTGGCCTTGAACCTGTGATCCTGCTGTCTCAGCCTCCCAAGTACTGGAATTATGAGTGTGAGCCGCCACACCCAGCTCCTCACCTTACTCTTGTCATCATAAAACAGGGGTCTGCTTCTGATCATCTGACATCCCCCTGAGCCAAACACGACCAGAAGTGAAGATATATTTATTTTGAAGATCCACTCATTAGAACCTACTTTATCTTGTCTTAGGAACGGCGTTGGTAATGCAAAAAGCCAAAACATTCTTGTGGTTAAGAATAGTATAAAGCTTAACTTTGACATACAAAAAACTTGTTTATAAAAAAATTTGCCGGGCGTGGTGGCACACGCTTGTAATCCCAGTACTTGGGAGGCTGAGACAGGAGGATTGCAGGTTTGCGGCCAGCCTCAGCTACTTAGTGAGGCCCCCTGCAACTTAGTGAGACCCTGTTTCAAAAATAAAAGAGAATAAAAAATAGGGCTGTGGGTGTAGCTCAGAGGTAAAACACCCTCTGGGTTCAATCCCCAGTACCGCAAAAAAAATTTTTTTTTATATTTACTGTCCTTTCCTCTTCCCCATAAAACTACAATAAAATTTTAAGCATTTTCCATATGATGTATTAGTAGTCCTCTTTATATTAACTCTCATATAATTATCATACTATAAATATTCTGTACAGTTCTTAAAGTACAGATAGTCCCAGACTTATGATGGTTAACTACAATGTTTTCAACTTTATGAGAGTGCAAAAATGATGCACATTGAGTAGAAATCTCACTTCAGATTTTGAATTTTGATCTTTTCCTGGGCTAATAATATACAGTACAACTCTCTCTCTGGAAATTCAGTCACGAAATCATGAGGATAAACAACTGATGCTCCACAGTGTACTGTTTTGATAAAGTATGATGTTTCCTAGGTTAGATGTATTACATTCATTTTTGGCTTATGATATTTTTAATTTATGATAGATTTATGCAGACATGACCCCACCCTTAGTCAAGGAGCATCCTATACACAAAATGCTATCGAGCACAGAGGAGGGGCCCTTGGACTAAATTATGCATGGATCTAGGCTTTCTGGAAGACAAGAACCAAGTCTTCAAGAATGAGGAGAAATTAGCCAGTAAGAAATTACAGGTACACTGTAAGTAGAACATACAACAAGCTTGAAGCTCGAACCAGGCAGTGAACACCATGAAGGGTGTCTTAGAGAAAAACATACATAACAGAGAATTGCAAATGATGAGGATGGAGAGGAAGAGAATGGGTTCAACTCAGAACCTTATAAACTCTCCTAGAAATTTAGATCTTTTTTAGATCTAAATTTAGATCTCCTAGAAATTTAGATCTTTATCCTATAAGATTGTTGAGAGATTTATACAATGCTTTGGGTCAGATTCCCTAGAAACAGATTCTGAGACAGAGAATTGCATGCAGGAACTTAATTGATCTTGGGAGATGCGTCTGTAGGAAAGGCAGGATTGAGCAAAGGGAGAAACTGACCAGCAATGCAGTTGCCCTGAAGCCTCATCTGGTTCTAAAAGGAGCCATGTATCTGGAATAATCCTTCAGAGTTGTCCCAAATTGAGGCAATGGGGCAGTACCTTTGTATCTTTGTATGAGCCAGTCACTTACCATTGGCCTCTACCTGAAAGGGGGTTGCAGCTTAGGCAAGCAGTTCCTGGAAGCTAAGGGCAATTCCCAGTGTGAGATGCATTTGTCAGCAGATGGCGGCTGATAGTCTCAGTATCTGTAGGTGAGTGCACATGCTTGATTACGGGGTCCTGAAAGGAGACCACAGTCCCCACCACCCACAAGAATAGCTAATAGTTATTGGGCACTTTCTATGTGCTAGGCATGGTTCCAAGCACTTTACATGCATTGTCTTATTTATCCTTACTACAAGTTTATGGGAAAGGTACTTTTATTATTATTATTATTATTTTATGGACAAGGAAACTCAGGCACAGAAAGTTCGACCACCTTAACCTCTGGTCAGGAATTGTATGGTTTGGTAGCTAATTAATGAACTTTTAGTAAATGAATTTGGGGTAAATATAAATTAAAATTTACTAGCTTAAAATGTACTAGAGAATATTTAACTCCCTGAAATATAACCAGGCAAACTTAAAGTAAAACTCAGTTTATTAGGAGTCACTGCAGGCCCGGACTTTAATAGAATCAAGAGGAAGGAGTCAGAGAATTGCATAGTATTTGGAGTCTTGGGCTCAAGGGGTTCAAGGTGGGGAACAGATCGGGGTCGGGCAAGTTTAGGGTTGATTGGCATACTGAGGTAAGAGTCTTAAAGTAAGTCTTTACACACCGCTTATCAATTGCTTATAGGGTGCTCTAACCTGCAGTTGAAATTAAATCCCTTTAACTTATTTTATTCCATTTTATGTTTTTCCTGTTATCAAAATAACACATTTCTACTGTATAAAATGTACAAAATACAGAAAATTACAGAAAATTATAGAGAAGAAAATAAAATGCTTACCACTCAGATATAAGTACCATTAGCATTCTCCTATATCTCCTGTAATTCCTTTCTCTATGCATTATATGCATAGTTTTTTCTTGATAAAATTAGGATTATAGTGTGTATTTCATATGTTATTTTATATTCTTATAATATATATATATGTTTTTCTGATTTTTTAGCTTAAAATTTTATCACAGAATGTTCCAGTACCATTAAATGATCTCTTGCAAATTATTTTAATGGACTTTTAGTATTTATTTTATTGAATTATTTTCTACTGTTGAACATTCAGGATGTCTATAATTTTTTTCTAATTTAAAGTGATGTTTTGATAAATGACTTTATTCAAAAGAACTTGATAACACTTTGAATATTTTTAGAATAGATTTCTACACATGGACTTATTGGAAGCAAGGGTATGAACTTCTACAGAACTCTCTTAAGCCAGGAAGCTCTCAGGATCATGCTTCCATTTATACTTTGATCAGAATGTTTAAGAGTATCAATTTCCTTGCACCTTAATAAGTATTGAATTATCAATTACAAACTGTGGAAGACACTGAATTCATGGTAATCAGAATAGAATAGAATAGGTCCTAATACAACGTATCTTGACTAATCTGTTAAGCATACCTGGACTATGCAGACACAATGTTCTATGACTACATGAAAATTTAAATTCAAGTCGGGCGTGGTGGCGCACGCTGGTAATCCTGGTACTTGGGAGGCTGAAACAGGAGGATCGCAGCTTCCCAGCCAGCCTCAGTTACTTAGTGAGGCCCTTCGCAACTTAGTGAGACCCTGTTCCAAAATGAATAAAAAATAGGACCAGGGGTGTAGATCGGAGGTAGAAGACCCCTGGATTCAATCCCCAGTACCACAAAAAAAAAAATTAAATTCAGACAAAAATAATCCATCCTACCTTTATGAAAGCCTTAGCTTTTAGAAAATTCAACTATAATAAAATAGTATCAGGCCCTTGAGCAAAAAACTTTTGAAGTGGTACAATCTCCAGTAGAAAGCATGTATATTTAAAAAATGAATTGGATAAATTAATTCCACATGTGATCAGAGAATAAGCACTTAATGTTATTATACTTTAATATAGGAGGGAAAAGAGAATGAAACGTTGCTTTCTTTTGTAGTTCTATTATATTCTATGACTTGTGTCAGATTCCTTATTTACATTATCTCTAATCCTCACAAAACTCTGCAAGGAAGACTTTTGTTGTTCCAATTTTTCACTAAGGAAGCGGGCTGAGAGAGGTAGGGCAGTTTTTGAGCTGAGATTTGTTTGGCTCCACAGCCCTGCTCATTCCCCAAGCTATATAGACTCCTAGTGAGCTACAATAAGGCTTTGTGTGAGGAAGAATGACCAACACCCTGACCCTAGCCCGCTGACAAAAGAGACAGATGATATGAATCCATCAACCTCCCTCTCTGGTATCCTAAAGTGGAAATGTTAAGGAATCAATACTTTTTGTTATTTCTGAATTTAAATTAATATGTTTAAGTGTGTAAAACTAGCATCAGAATGGTTTTGCTTGTCAAACTCTAAGGAGAGAGTGGAAAGAAAAAAGAAGGAGAAAACAAGAAAAACAAATAAGGATAATGGGGAAATAGTAAAAAGGCAGCTCCTTGGAATTAAAAAAAAATCCCACAAAAATGTAGGCAATGTTCAGGTTCTGAGTAGGGAAGGGGTACGTGTATTTGGAGGTTGGGAGGCAAAGGGATGGATGGTTCTAGAATCAGGCTGTGCGAGGGAGTCACTTGGCTGGCCTCACAGGTGGGGGCACTGAGCCATCTCTCTCTTTCTGTTCTGCCACCTGTCTCCACCACAGGGGTGTGCCTGCCTCACAGTCAGGCAGCAGTGTTTATAGGTCAGGACATCCCTCTCTTGGACAGGCACATGATTAAGCACTTTTCTTTCTTTTCTTTTTCAACCTTTATGCGGCACCGGCTGCCTGCCCCCAACAGTATGACCAGTCTTCCTGTGGACGGAGTACAGGAGCACTTGCCTGGGGGTTGGCTAGGCCAAGGAGGTAGTGGTGTCCTGTCTAAGAGCAAATGCTCCCATATCAGACTGCCTGGGGTCAAAGACCTGCTCTGCCACTTGCAGTAGAGTTTGAATAAGTCACCTGATCATTCTTTGTCTCAGGTCTCCCCATCTGTAAAAAGGGAATTCATTCAAAAAATACCTATGAAGTGCCTACTGTGTGCCAACAATTGTTCGACCCTCTGGGGATAGAACAATTAACAAAACAGAGAGCTTACTTTCCAACAGGGAAGAAGACAGACTTTAATCAAATGCAGTGTTTGCTATGATAAAGTACAATGAAGAAAATAAAGGAAGGTAAAGGGACAAGAGTGGCAGGGAGTAATATTCTACATAAGTGGTCAGAAGGGACCTCTCTGAGCCGGGTGTGGTGGTGCATGCCTGTAATACCAGCAACTTGGGAGGCTGAGGCAGGAGGACCGTAAGTTCAAGGCCAGACTGAGTAACTTAGTGAGATCCTGTCTCAAAATAAAAAACAAAAAGTGGTGGGGGTGTAACTCAGGGGTAGAGTGTCCCCGGGTTTCATCCCTAGTACATTAAAGAGAAAGAGAGAGAGAGAGAGAGAGAGAGAGAGAGAGAGGTCTTTGAAGAAATTATATTGGAGCAGAAACATGAAAAAAAGTGAGTGAGTCATAGCATAGGTCCAGGGGAAGAAGAGCTGGTACAAAGGCTCTGAGGAGGGGCCAGCTTAACATGTCCAAGGGAGAACAAAAATGCCACAGTACAGTGTGGCTTAAGCAGAGTCAGTGAGAGAGAGCAGGTGAGGAGTCAGTGATACAGGGCTTATCGGCCTTGGTAAGGACTTTAGTTCTAACTGTGATTAGAAGAGTGTATCAGCAGCCGGGCGTGGAGGCGGAGACCGGAGGATCCGGGTTCGAGGCCAGCCTCAGCTCTCTCTCTCTCTCTCTCTCTCTCTCCCTCCCTCTCTCTC
>PVJS01032765.1:0-22576 GCA_004027185.1 Glis glis | reverse complement strand
ACTGCAAGTACATTTGTCCATATCACCAAAGGCTTCATATGGTAAGTTCATAGTTATTGTTTAAATATTCTCTGAAGCATTTGATACAGCTGAATCTTTTTTGGGGGGAGAGGAACTAGGGGTTGAACTCAGTGGTATTCTACCTCCAAGCTACACCCCCAGCCC
This sequence comes from Glis glis, assembly GCA_004027185.1. Taxonomy (NCBI): domain Eukaryota; kingdom Metazoa; phylum Chordata; class Mammalia; order Rodentia; family Gliridae; genus Glis; species Glis glis. Next base: position 22,411 of record PVJS01032765.1, on the reverse strand, counting down.
TATTTTAATTTTTGTTATGAAACACAGACGTGCTAAGTTGCTGAGGGTCTCACTAAATTGCTGAGGCTATCCTTGAACCTGAGAACTTCCTCTATCAGCCTCCCAAGTACTGGGATTACAGGTATCCATCACCATGCCTGGCGACATGGCTGACTCTTCTTAAAATTCTCTCCCCATTTATTTTTTTCAGTATCATTATATCAGCCACAATTGGTTCTTCTTCCTCTGCTAGCCACTTCCATGCTATTATTCCCTAATATTATTTGACATATTCTTCTCACATGCTACATATTCTCTCAACTATTCCCATAGCATTGAGCACTGCCTACATGTGATAATTTCCAATTTTATCTCTAGCTCATGTCCCTTTTTCAAGATCTAGGTCCACATTTCCAAATATTATTTGCAAGCTGAATCCAGATCTTCTTTACCATGTCTACCCTTTTTCCTTTATTCCCATTTAGTTAAAAGTTTTCATCAACACACATGCCAAAGATCAAATTCTCCCCCCTCAGGAGCCCTGATTACTCTCTGAGCCATATTGTGCAGATTTTTAAAAAGTCACTACCTGAGATACTTCATTTTCATCCATGCAGTGAATGGCAACCATGCATGTTCAATCAAATATGGTGGCCTACTTTCTTTTTATATGCAATTAGTCTCCAAATCCTGATGATTTTACCTCTAAAACACGTCAACAATCCATTTCCTTTTAGCCATTTCCATTGTACCTGCTTTAGGGTAGATCCCAGTCATTCCTCAATCAAGATTATTTTCAATAACTTCCTAACAGTATTTTTATTTTTGGGGGTACCAGGGATTGAACCCAGGGGCATTCTACCTCCGAGCTACACCCCCAGCCCTATTTTTTTTATACTTTATTTTGAAATCAGGTCTCACGAAGTTGCGGAGGGCCTCATGAAGTAGCTGAGGCTGGCCGCGAACCAGAATCCTCCGGTCTCTGCCTCCCAAGTATTGGGATTACAAGCGTGCACCACCACACCTGGCCTAACAGTAATTTTTTTTACTTGCCCACATCAGCAGCCCCTTACTTCCTTCACAGAGTTTTGCTTTCTCCTTAAGTCACTGTTCTGTCCTATCTTTTCTGTACTAATAGTTAACAAAACTGCACGTGGTATTTTCCGTGGTAGAAGTGCCACAGTTTTATGCAACGGAAAAGGGATCCTTTTTTGGGGGGTGCCTTCTCTCCTTGATGAAGCATGATATTTCATTGAGGTTTTTTATTTTAGCAATGTAAATTGCTGAAGTCATTAGGATGGAATTCTTCTCCTAATAGAGTTTGGGCACTACAGTTTAAATGACAATGAAATGGAATATCTACTGAGGATGCTGATCAACATGGTGAAGGAATTGCAAGCCAAAATCAATAACAAGTAATGGGGAAAACTGGAACATTTATCCTGGAGAAGATTCAGATTTCTTTCCTGGATAGGCTAATTTGGAGATTTTCCTCCTATATAAACTTCAGGATCATCAATCATCTTTCCTCCTTAATGAAAACATAGTTCCTTTTCCTTAATAGGAAATGTTTACTTAAGTTCCCCTTTCCTTAATAGGAAATACAAACAAAATGTTCCACATTTTTCTATTTATTGTCCTTCATATTATAGAAAGGAAACTCACCAATCTACAGTGCTAATTTCCCCTCTGGGAAGCTTCTCTTAGAAATGACTTCACATTGACATTTCCCAGTTTGTTGGAATAACAGTCAATTTGAATGATAGAAAAAATTTCCAATAACAGTTCCCAAAATTTAATACTGAATACTCTCATTTGCTTGAGTGTGGGCACCTGACATATTACCTAATTTAAATAATCTTTTCCACTTTTACTTAAATATTATTTCCAAAATGTGGAGTTTCTTTTTAAAAATTATACTGTTATAAGATCTATTTTTAGTCAACCTTTCTCATCCATAATGGTGACCACATCCTGCTGAAATTCTGAATGTTTTACCAGTAATTATTTGCTATGCCATCTAATATTTGCCTTTTCAAGAGTGTCCATTATGTTCCACTTCCTTCCCTTGCTTGTGTACTAGTTTCAGAAAACATTTATTAGAAACCTAACTTTCCCTTTGTTTCTGTTGGTCTAAATGAGGCTACTTAAAATCCTTCATTATTATATTATCTTCCCTTAATGTACAAATCTGAAAAATACCTTTTCCTATCATTTATGATAATAGTACTGTATTACTCAAGTTACAGATTTCAGGACATTTATAATAAATTTAAATCATTTAGTGCAAAGAAAAAAAGCCCTGTGTTTAATAAGCAATAAGGTGGTTGAAATGGCCTGATAGTGACCAGGGTTTGAGGCATATGCTGATATTAATCTTTTTATCATAATCTTTTACCATACCATGAAATGGGCCACATGGTTTACTAAATGAATGAGCCTTTGGGGTCTTATTGTTCTCCCACTCCTCTTTCTCATCCTGGCCTTGGGATCCAACATGGTTTCCACCATGTCTGTCAAGAGTTTTTCTCAATTTCATATGTCTTGCCCTTTCCTTGAAATAAAGACATTCAAAATAAAAACTAAAAAATATTCATATATTAAATGGTCTATAATGTGGAACTAGATCTATTGATAAGAATGAAATCCTGATTTGGGTGCTTATATTCAAATGTCAAACATTTTTAAGTTTAATTTGTTCCCATGATCCTGATTAAATTGTAACCTACATTGTTTATAAATATGCCTAAAGAAAGTTCCATTTTTCAAATTCTTCATACCAAGTTTGTAAGAAAAAGGCAAGCAGAAATTTGTATGTAAGGAGAGGTTGAACTGTGCTTGACTGAAAAATGGTATTTAAAGTACTTGTTTTATGAATAAGAACAGAGGATTTCAAAGGCTCAAAACACAAAATTATGATGAAGAAATAGAAATATTAATTAACCTGATTTGATCAGTACATATTATATACATGTATGGAAATAGTATACTGTACCCATAAATATATAGTTATTATGTATAAATCAAAATTTTTAAATGTTTAAAGAGATGGAAATGTTTACTACCCTGGTTTGATCATTACACACTGTACATATGTATCGTATTATCACACTGTACCCCCATAAATTTGAACAATTAAAATAATCATTAATAAAATGTAAAATAAGTAGAGGTAGATAGCAATCATTTGCTAATTGAACAGCTAAGAAATGAAACTCTAGAAGCACTTTTAGAACTGGTCTTTGTGTCATAGAGGTGATCTGAGAGAGATCTCATTAAATTTTTTAGGAGTAAACATGGATAAATGTGTTAATTGAGTTAAGAAGTGTCTTTGTTTCACATAGCTGCAAAGAAAGACAGCAAGACAGACCATTTTATGTTACATAATAACCCAAAAGACGCTGTATGCAGAAATGTTCACTGAATCTTCCAGTTTTACACTAAACATGTTTGCCTCAAAGGATTAATTAGTAATAAACACAATTTTAACAGCAAACTAATTTGCTCTTTCATCAAGAATACTCTTCATGTCATCACAGAAATCTGCACTGATAACACATATTGTTATGGCTTAGACCTGAAATGCCCCCCCATATCTAATGTGTTGAAGGTTTGGTCTGCAAGACAGTAGTATACAGAGGTTTGATCTTTGTGAGGTAATTAGATCATGAAGGTTCTAAACCTCATGAATGGATTAGCCCCCATTGATGGATTCATAGTTTAATGGGTAATTGGGCAGTGATAGAAACTTAGGAGGTGGGGTCTCATTGGAGGAAGTAGGTCCTTGGGGGGTGTTCCCTTAAAGGCTACATCTTGTCCTCCACCTCTCTCTGCTTTCATACCAACATGAAGTGAGCCCCTTGACTTTGCCACAACCTCCTTACCATGACGTTCTACCTCACCAAAGGCCCAAAGACAATGGAGACAATTGACAATGGACAATGGATGGAAGCCTCTGAAACCATGAGCCAAAGAAATCTTTTCTCCTTTGTTTTTCTCATGTATTTTGTCACAGCAACAGAAAGCTAACTACCAAATATATACATATATATATAATCACATTTTCTTTCATATCAGATGAAAACTAGAATAGTTAAAACATGCACAGTTAAAGGCTTACCGAGGTGTACAGGTATCCCTCACTGTTCATGGCCAAATACAGCTTGGTTTGAACTCCTTGAATAGCCACCACTCGAAGACCCACAGGGATGAGGTTAAATAGAGCTGAAATTTAAAAGAACATGAAAACAATGTCAACATTTTGAATTTCATAGTTTTTTAATGTTTCCAGCAGGACTATTTGGTTCCTCCAAAGTAGTATGTATATGGTAAGGATAGACAGATATTTAGACACATGTAATTTGATACTCATTTTACCTTTCAATATAATTGATTCATGGTTACCATCACTAAATAGGAGATATAACTAAATATTCTCAAATACCCTAGGGGAAAATGGAAGACTTTGGTCCAAATTCCATGATTTTTATTCTGTTGGAAATCTTGATGCTTCTGGAAAGATCTAGTTTCAGGAATTGGTCTGGGCATTAAATGGTGTCACATCCTCCCCAAAGGTTTTAAACCTCTCCCCTAGACAAGTGCTGAAATTCCCACAGATACAGTTGATATCTACCAGTCTGGGAAGAGATTCCTGATTTTTAGATGAGACACTTGTCCAATGCACTCATCTAAATTATCTGTATCATTTCCAATGCAAAAACCTCCAAATAAATTCAGGCTTTGCAAAAAAAAATGATTTTATAGTCCTGTTTCCAGAGTAGTATTTCTTAAAGAACTGACATTTTATAAGATTGACTTGAAAGGGCTCCTAGCTTTTAGTCCCTAGGTTTAAAGGTTATTAGAATAAAAATAATGAATTTGAGAGAGGTGTATTTTATTATTTTTTTCTGCAAAATAGTTACAAGTGGACAGTCGACTAGGGCCAATGAGACCTTTGTTTCTCCATTTGAAGGTCTGACTGCGTGAAACTTACACCCAAGCTCTCCTCACAACCACACACCACTCACTGGAGACAACCAGTGGGTGTCCTCCTACTACCAGCTGTCTACTCCCTCCCACACAAGGAATAAAAATAAAACAGTACATTTTTAAAACATAGTGCTTGCCACACACATCTTTTGAAAATAGCCCGTGCACCTTTTTCTCAGGAGTCATAGACCAATGTGGATGATTTTTGCCTTGTTTTATAACTTTATTGAGGATGAAAAATCGCTCTGGTATTTCTGTGAACAAGAATGTAAAGAAGTAACTCTTTGGGTAAGAAGCTTTTCTGGGATCACTTATCTCTGTGCATATATTTGGCAGCAGTAGGTGGGGTAAGATGGATGAAAAATATTAATGAGGAACTAAGTATTCCTTGGTGAGACTACAACGTATCTTTCCCTTAAATTCAGGATGTTACCAAAGAGAAGCTAGGACATATTGTACAGTTCAAAATACAAGTGTTCCTACCACATGCCACTGATGGCACTTCATTCAATACTCATCATATTAAAAGCTGTGCCCTTCTGTTATGTGAGGTAAAGGAAAGCAATTGCACAGATTGCAAGCCAGGATCTCATGCTATATTTGACAATACAACACACAAGCAAGAAGTCTGATTATCCTTGAGTATATAATGTATATGTCATATTACTTTCTGTTGATAATGCCTTGTTCAGCGCAGGTACTTAACACACATTTGTGGATTGGTAGCAAACTGTATGGTGATAACATGATAATACATTTAGGGGAAGTAATATATAACAATCCCATTGTATAAAAGGTTATAGTTAAAATATTCTGAGACCTAAAAAAACCAAAAACTTCTACATGGGTTTGGTTGACTAGCTTTATTGCTGCATACCTTTTGACAAATGTAACACCAGGATTTGTCTGAAACCTAGTTTGGTCATACCAATAGATTATGGAGATCTACAAATGAAATTCAGAATTATTTTTAGAACATCATTTTTACAATATTCTGAATATTCTTTGTTCTCTTAATGTAGCTTGTAACAGCAGAGAGACTGAGATTGATTTGATTTTTGCCTTATTCCCCAACCACCTTCTGATTGGGGTTTATAATAAGCAATAAAATGCTTAAATTTCAAACATTAGACAACTGTAGGAGGAAGAGAAGGAAAGAACATCAGTAATCCATGCCTAGAATTACCTATTCCTGAATAATGGTATTAAATATATAGTAGAATGTGATTATTTCACTATGTACAATAAATTTCTGCAAAGCCGGATTCAAAAACAAGAAAAGTGGCAAAAACCAACCCAAACAAAACATTGAAGAGAGCAGCAAATGTTAGAGTGGCTAGTCGTAGTCATCCAGTCTTTTTCCTTAGACATTCAAAATAGATCATGAAGGGAACTGGCTTCAAATCTGTCTAAAGGAGCAATCTTACCAGATAAAAATGCAAAGAAATTATACTAGAGTAAGCTTGGTCAGGATTACTATCTTCCTATATGCCTTAGTTTCTCTAAATGTGGAGTACTCTTCACAGACTTAAGACACTCTTTTGGTCAGGATGAAAATATTCTCAATATGAGAACAAAACAACTGATTTCATTTGTGTACCTAAAACAAATTCATTATATACCTGAAATCACTTCTTTAATTTGAGCTAAAAGTGTTTTTTTTTTTTTGCAGTACTGGGGATTGAACCCAGGGGCATTCTACCTCCGAGCTACAACCCCAGCCCTATTTCAGCTAAAGTTTTAAAGAAGTTTTTAATAAATAAAAGCATCCTTGCTTCTTATTTATTTTCTGTTTTGCCTACATAAACACAAGCACTTTCTATCTTAAAGGGATCATTTTTCCTGAGCTGTGCACCGAGTTGGTGCTCAGTGTTTGCAGAAGATGATACCGAAGCTATGCTTCTTGATCAGTTGGAATAAAGTCAATTTCTCTAAGAGAGTAATTAACAAAAGTATATTTTAATGTACAATAAAAAGATTTGAGACACTGAACTGGTAACACCTCAGCAGGATTGAAGAGGAAGGGCAAATGATCCTTTTTACATAGCCTTCATTGTACTGCAGCAATGAAATGTCTATCATCTTTTCCTTTTAAGGGGAAAATACATAATTCATAATGGGTGATTTGCTCATGAGGAAGTTTCATCAGACTGACATTTCCAACTGTAATAAATCTATATAAAGTAGGCTTAAATGCATATAAAACATATATTTAGAAAAATATATTACTAGGTAAACATTAAATGATTTGTTTTATCATGATCTTGCTTACCATATCAGAATTAAAATAATATATAATCAATTAAATTTAATTAAATGAGAAAAATGTGATAAAATAAAAGTTAAGAAAAGAACAATATAAACATCATACCAAGAATATATTTTAAAATAGTATAAAAATGAGTGGTGGTTTAAAAAAAACTTGTACTCTTGTTCCACTCATTTAAATAATTAATGAACAATTTACTACTAAGAAAATTGCTTGGGTTTAGAGGAAAAAGGAGTAGAAGTGGATGGCTAGACTTCCATTTTGACAGATCAGTTCAATCATTTAAAAGTCTTATTTCATGGTATCTTAAACTCCAGGATATCCTCAATGGGGAAGCTAAGCTGGCTACATAGCTTCTGGTCACTCTTGGCATCAAGGCTATCATCAAGCAACACTGACTTGCTATTTCTTTGAAGATGCCTTCATCGGTATACATCATGTTATGGTAATACCTACCTTTGGTTGACTTACCTGTCTTTGTTTTAATCTGCCTAAACACAGATTCTAGTTATGAGGCTATGTTGTTTAAATGTCTTCCAATATAATTAGTACACATAAATGTCATATACATCAATCAATTTATATGGCAACCAAAGCAGAAGCAGTGCTTATGTAGGAACGGAAGAGTAAAACCTACTACATGACTTAAAGATCTATAGCAGGAAATACAGTCTTGATTTGTATTTCTGTGTGTATGTGTGCGTCTCCTAAAAAGCTTACATATAGTGAGTGTGATCTTGATGAGTTTCACATATAGCTGTTAGTAAGACACAGCATAATGAATCATCTATTTCTTTTTTAACTTTTCCTTTTCAGGAAACACATGTGAACACTGGATCCAAAATATTTCTTCTCTGATTTGGACCTGGAGAAGAAATTAAAAATAGATAGGGGAAAATTTGACTGCAAGGGACTCATTGGTAGCTAATCATGAACTTCCCTTTAATAATGCCCACCAGACTCAAGTTCTTGAGGCACTGTGGTAAACACAGCAGTTTACAACCCTTAATTTCTTACCTGAACACCAATTTTGTGGAATATTATAATACCGATACTCATTTGCTAGTGTTTTGTTATTTAACTATACTAAGTCCCTCCAGTTATTGTTGGTTGTTTTAAATAGAAAAGAATGCATAAAAGACCAACTAGGATTCATTATAAAACTTTAATATCCAACAGTAACATAACATTTTGCAAAATAGGGAAGAACCATTTAGTATAAAGGTTCTTTATCCTAGGAACCAACAGAGCTTTCTTCAAGGGTAATTAAATGTGACTTCCTCTTGAGGTTGTAGCTTGGCCATCAGCCCAGGAAGCATTCCTAAAAGGTGTGATACTCTTTATTCCTTAACATTGAGACCCTTATCTGTGGCTTTGCTGTCTATGACCATGCAAGTCTAAAAAGACTGTAGATTACTCCTTAGCAATAAAACCTACATTCCTTGGCTATTTTCTCATCTAACAAAGGGAATATTTCTGTGAATTATCAAAGTCTGAGGGAAATTCAGTAGAAATTGGGGAGAACAGAGAATGAACTGTGAGAACAAAGAGTTTTAGCCTTATGGAATGCTTAATAGGTCTGCAGAAATCTGTAAATGGCAAGAAAATACCAATTATTATCATGAAAGAGAAGGCTGCATTATCTGCTTTTATTATTCCAAATAAATAAAGCATGTGTATCCAAAGGTTATATAACATCTTGGAATTACCTTTTTTCAATAATTAGAAATCAAACTGGTAATTTTTTATGTGTTTCCTTTTTAGGTTCATCACTATGGTCTCCAACTTGGTTTTTACATAAACCATAGTTAAAAAGAAAGCATCAAGACAGAAATCCCCTTACCCACCTGTGGAGGTATCTCAACATTAAAGTCCCCATTAGTCTCAGATTTATCAGCGTGTGTGTGGAGAGGGGTGCAGGAGAGAAAGCTCGAAATGATGAATTCTCATGGTATGAAACCACTCCTGTCTCTTGGGATGAGACCAGTTCTTAAGGGTAGAGATAACATGCTATTTCAGGATCAGTGTGTGGGTGAGTAAATTTTCTGTGGGAAAAACGTAATAAAATCCAAAGGACAGCCATAAATCTATCTGGATTACCATGGAGATGACATTTGGATCATTCTTCAGATGGTGTCAACATTATTTGCTCCAGTTCACTATTTTATCCTTTTATTTTGAAACTGGGTCTCACTAAGTTGCAGAGGGCCTCACTAAGTAGCTGAGGCTGGCCATGAACCCGGATCCTCCGGTCTCAGCCTCCCAAGTACTGGGACTATAAGCGTGTGCCACCACGCCCGGCTCAGTTCACTATTTTAGACACGTTCATGTTCAACTTCGTGTAGGTGAACTTGTGTAAACAGCATTATATGGCATGACCATATTTTGTATTTACCTAAGGATTTAGCAATGGTTGCCTGCTTAAAAAATAAAGAGAACACAAAGTCAACAACACACTGGCATATACTATTTATTTAGCAGTCACTTACTGTAAGTGCTGTCCTCGTCTTTGGTGCCATCAATGGTTCCATCTGCCTGCAGCTGCAAGTGGTAACCTTGTCGGCTGTATAGTTTGGTAACTATACCCTTAAGCTGAGGCTCTGCAAAGAGAACAATAGTCAGGATCAATTGATAGATTGTGTCCATGTAGTTGGAAAGACCTAGAATTCAAAATTCTATTTTTATTTATAAATTTTAATGGAAAAGGTCAAACCACACTTTTAAACGATTCCTCTAGAAGAAACACACTCCAGTTTCTGAATAAATCTCCATGTTTGTCCACTGAAAAAAATATTTAATATGTACCTCGTAACATTGGTAAACCCCTAAAGCTTCTGACAGCACCCACAGTTTCTGATAGCTTGTCCTTTGGCTTACAGAGTGGTACTCTATCTTACTGAACATTCAAATGGGTTGGCAGATGGTATATTCTGCCAACCAGAATATACCATGTGCCACTTTTTAAAAATGTGCCACTTTTCATGTAGAAGGAAAAGGAAAACTACAGAGATAATTTGGAGTTGTTTGCCAACCAGGGGCCAAAAACCCACTAGCAAAGAATTCCTTCAAAATTACCATAATTTGAATAAACTATCTCCTCCATTCTAAGAAGGTTGAAAATGCATAAATAACCTGGAACCCCACCAAACAATCTGTATTTGGAAAACTCAGGCTTCCATACAAAAAAAAAAAGAAGGGGAGAGATAATACAACCATCATCATACCCTTTCATATTAATTATTCTCAAGAAAATTGAATATAAAAGAGCAGGGTTTTTGTTTATGGGGAGGAAAGAAAATTAGTTCATACTTATTTTCAAATTTAATATCAGAAATATGATTACCCCAAACATGGTTTCTTAATTAAAATGATTTTCAGTTATGAATCATCACAGATTAATCAAGAGCCTAACTGACCAATAACAGCCATGTTATCCAAAATATGCTTTTATTGAATACAGACACCTGTGCTGAAATAATATTGACATGATTATTCCAGCCACATAATCATGCTTTGCAACCACTTAAGCCTTTTTTAAAACAAGCCTAATTTACAGCTAATGCATTACAAACTTTGTGCAAACATAGAACAACCTATGTCTGCATTTCCATTCAAAGGTGTGAAGAAATGGAGAAATAATAGACCGATAAGTAAGTCTGATCTGCTGTAGCTGTAAGATTTATGTAGTAAATGGTAGGAAAATACCACAAAAGATTAATTTAGTTAAGAACGACGAATAAACTGCATGTCCCCCTTGTCGCAACCTGACACCCAGAGCTGTCCAATATCCACCCTCATCTGAATATCCTGCTACTTTTATCACTGAAATGGTCCAAACGGACCCACAATCTAGCTAAGAGTTTAAGTTCTCCAATCTTGGGTTTTAAAACCAAGTAAGCAGTTTATAAGTCTAACCAGATCACTAAGCTCTTTGCCGCAAGATTCTAGAAATTTACACCCCCACCGCAAACATTTCAAAGCTGCACCACAAGTCAAGTCTGGTCCCAAAAAAGCTTAAAAGTAATCAAATAAATGGAATGCCTAGACAGCAGAAATCCACATCCCTTGGGTGTGGAAAAGGAGGGGAAGGGGCTGACAGGCAAGGATAAAGACAAGAGAGGGATTCCCCAGGTTGTCCCGGAAGGGGGTGGCAATGGTATCTGCCCAGCCCGCTCCTACAATTTTCACGCCATACACACGTTAGGCATGTCTGGGTCACGCCTTCCCAGAGCCCACCGGGCATACACACACACATGTGACACGTCTGAAGCTGAAGGCGCGCCCCCCTGAGCAGGGTATGCCCCAGGCTCTGCGCCCGTCCCAGGGCAGTTGCAATGCAGCAAGCCCGTTACTGTTACGAAGGAGGGAAGAAGGCAATCGCCTTCCCACGCACGCACACCGGCTAGGTGGCCTCATCTGCACAAGATGGGCTACAGACAACTCACCTACGCTTACATACCAGCCCCCTCCCCTGACCCCTGCACACTCGTAAAGTAGGGGGGGAATAGCCCAAGCCCCTTCCGACCTGGTCTTCTTCTGCGCCTCTTCTTGGAGCCGAAGAGTTTGACCCGGGAAAAGACATTTAACTTGTTTTTGTCGCAGCTGGTCTTGCCTTTGCTGGGGCTGCTGACACACTTGCAGGCATTGGATTTCTCGCGCTCGCGGGCTTGTCTCTTCTGACGGATCAGAGAGCTGGCGATAGCCGCCGCCATGGCCACGACGCCCACCACCACCACTTCTTTCACTACCCCTCTCTGGGTCGGCTGCCTCCTTCTTGTCCTCCGCTGCTCTCCTGCTGTCGCACCTACGCCGCCTGGGTCTCCTTAGCCTGCGCTCGCCCGGGCTTCTTCGCACTCGGGCTTCAGCCGAGGAGGGGGCTCAGCATGCCGTCCGAGCTCCTCTGGCGGTGGTCCGACTCCCGCGCGGGCTGCTGGCTGCCTGGGTCCGAGCCGACGCCACAGCCGCGGGCCGGGATCGCGGGCGAGACCGGCAGGCAGGCGAAAGCTGAGCTGCGCGACTGCGTGCGCTCGGCCCCTGAGCCCCGAGGACACTGTGCGAGTCCAAGCGGCTTGGGTCGGAGTTTCTCGGCACCCCCCGCCCTGTGTCGCCGGAGGGGGCCGGAGGAGGGAGGCGGGCGGAGGGAGAGCGCGCGGGCGGGCGGGAGAGGCCGGGAGCGCGGGCTGGAGCGGGAGGCGGGAGGCGGCGCGGGGGAGCGCGCCCTCGTCCAGGCCCCTCCGGGTCTTCCACTAGTCCTTGCAACTTCTTGGCCTGATAATCGGGAAAAGTTGGCCCGTGCCGGCTTCCCGGCGGGGATCAAACAGGTAATGGCCTCGCATGGTCGCTGTTGCTGCTGCTCTGGGCGCGGCACAGTCGCAGCACTGGAATTCAGTCGCTGCAGGCACCCTCCCGGAGAGCGCGACGGCCTCCCTGCGGCCCCCTTCCGCGGCGGCCCCTCCCTCCCGGAGCCAAGCCCGCCCCCACCCGCCCCACCCCCCAAAGTCCCCGGCCGGCCGCTCGGGCTAACACCTGTAGGGGCTTAGGTTCTGCCCCATCGCCCGGAGCCTTCTCTCCTCCTTTTCCCGAAAGGAGCTTCGGGAGGAAGGAGTGATGGAGGAGGAACCGGGATGAGGTAGTTGGATTGAAGGAGCGGGGATTCACTCCGCGAATAGGTGGGGGGAGGAGCGGGATGGGAGTGTTCCGTTACTGTTTGACTCTTTGCGGGCCAGACTGTACATGGAGTCCCTAGGAAGTTCGCCAGGTCCCTGCCCCAGGCTCGAGCTCACCAACACCCCGCTACTCCCACCCACACTGAGATATTTTGCCTTGCGACACTTGTAGCCACTCAGGAGAAGAGGCCAGGGCTCCCAGACGGGCTCAGCCCCCGCGGCATCGACCGCAGCTGGCACTGCAGAGCTGAGCCCGCTCTCCACGCTGCCACCCAGTGGTTTTTGCTGACTTTTCATTTCATGCCAATTTGTGCATACGAACTCCGTTTTTCCTATGTGCCCCTTCATCTGTCCGTTTGAGTTTGGGATCCAAGCAGAGAGCTTCGGTCGTGTACCATAGGCAGTATTTGGGAAATGCATGGCCCCTTCTCTTTATTTAAATTCTGACCTATCTCCAATCTCCTAATTTCTTCTTTCTTTTTCTGCTTTTCAAACTCAGGCAAATCTCCTTCCCTTCAATTCCAGAATCAATTGTGGCTATTGCTGGTTTCACTCTACTCACAAGTTCTGTCCTATATTGTACAAAAGAAGAAGAAAGAAGGGATTTTGAGGCCAAGAATGCAGTAAAAACAAAAGTCCAAGACGGGCACTGTGGGACACACCTGGAATCCTAGTACTTGGGAGGCTGAGACACCAAGAACACAGTCTCAAGGCCAGCCTTGGCAACTTAACGAGACTCAGTTTCAAATTAAAAATAAAATAGGTCTGGGGGTGTAGTTCAGAGATACGATGCCTCTGGATTCAATCCCCAGTACCATCTCTGCATCCCCCCATGAACATCCCTACCTTCAAATGCACACAATTGTTTTACTATTTTACTTGATTTCTGAGGCCAAACAGGAAGTCCCGAATAGTAGAGCTGCTCTATCTTGGAGCTGCCACTACACTCCTACAGTTTCTTTACTGGACTTCCTCCTCCTCCTTTCCAGATCTTTTCAGAATTGATGTCGATGCAAAAGCAAACACTCAGCTTATCCCCAAGATTCCAGCTCTTTTTTGTCTGACCTCCCAAGTTCAGACTCAGCAGCACAGAAACACTTTCATGCTCCTTAGCCCATCAGAGCTGAATCACCTGAGCCTTCTGTATATTTCCTTGCTTCACAGAGGGTGCTACTGCTACTCCTCCTTCCTCTCCTCCCCAATGTTGAACTGTTTCTATCTCTATCAGAACCATCATTGTGTGTCTTCAAGGGAGGTTGGGGTAAAAGTTGTAGGGGCTGAGATGGATAGTTACAGAAGAATGGTTCCAAAGGCTCTGAAATCCCCTGCCTACTCCTTTGTGTTTTCAGCCCCCTCCCCAACAATTACACTTGAGTTTTTAATTCATAAAGGGGATAAAGATCTGCCCCACTGGACCTTGAATGCCTTGACAGTTGGGACTGTGTCTTGTTCACCACTAATACTCCCATCTCCTAGAGCAGACAAAAAAATTGTTTCAAATAATTGATGAATGCCTGATTTATATCAACTCTGAAGGGAAGGAGATGTTTCCCAGCTCAGAATGTAAGCAAGTGATGGTTAAATTTCCAGAAACATGAAGGGAAATAATCTCACCAAATGAGGGATCAGAAGCTTTGACCAATACTCGGGGTGTGGTATGGGCAGGTAAGAGGCCAAATCCTTGGGTTGTGGGAGGGACAGGTAAGATGTCCTTGTTCACTCTGCCTGTTTGTACCTTTTGCTAAGCACCCACTGCAGGGGCCCTTGTTTTCCTACTCTTGCTTCTCTCTTGGGACCCTGAACCAGAGCAGGCATGAAAGAGCTAAAGATGGACAAAGTTCTGATTCAGGAAAGGTATAGGCTTTGGAAAGAATGAGGGGATAGTATTGAGAAAATGCAGAGGGCTTTCCTGCATTCTTTTCCTTCCATTTCTCTATGGAGGGTGCTCATCATTTGTTCATTCAAACAGCATCCATAAGGTATTTTCAGAATGTTTGTAGAATTAATGAGATAAACAGACCCAGAGAAGGTTTCAGGAATGTGTAATCAGGAGGGAGGCACTTATTACAAAGTTGCAAATACCAGCCTTGTAAATACACCAGTTCAGTTTCTAACCCTAATCTACCACCCTCAGCTTTTTTCATAGAGAATTAACCTCTATGCTGTTTGGCTGGTGGAACCACTGGGCCAAAGCTGACAACCTGATGATTCTATAGGTGTTTATAGATGCCTTTCTTTCTCTAATTCCTCTCTCTCCAATTATTTTATTAAATTTTAACTGGTACATGAGAACATTAAACATTATAAAGTATACATATTAATGGGGTGTCATGTGATGTTTCAATATGCATATATACTGTCTCATATTTTGATCAGGCTAAACATGTCTCCTCAAACATTTATCCTTTCTTTATCATGAAAACATTCAAAATTCTTTTAGCTGTTTGAAATATACAGTATGTAATTGTTCTCTTTAGTCATCCTGCCATGCAAGAGCAAACCAGAATTATTGCTTACTTTTTATAACCCTGCAAAATGAGGAGTATAGGGGGAACCAGACATTCATCATCAGACCCCAAAATGTACTTCTGCTATCTTATATTCCCCCCTTTATTCTGTCATCTCCATGGACAGGAAAACATATGGCATGTAATTGATGAGACTGTTTGCCTATAGACCACCAGCATTCTCCTCTCTCTTTCTGACTAAGAGAATTCACAGAGGTCTGTGACTACAGGGTAAATTCCATCCAGGTCAGAAACTGAATCAAGACCATTTTGAACTTGGGTCCACCCAGGTCATATTATCCAATCAGCTTATCCATTAATAAAGCAGATATTTTCATGCTTTTCAAACTGTCATGCCTATTTCCCAGATGCTTAGCAAGTCAGAGAACAGTGTGGATATGACTCTCAAATCCTCTAAAGGGAACTGTGCCAAAGCCCTATCCATCTCAGGAAGGCATATAAAAAGAATTGCAGCCCATGCTAGAAAAGCATATTCTTTCTTTTCTTTCTTTGCCATTGCGAATATCTCAGACCAAGAGAATGATATTTTAGGGAGAAGAAGAAGAAGAAAGAACTCTCAACACCTGTTTCCCAACCCCTTTTTCTCCAGTCTTGCTTTATTCCTGGTAATTCTGCTATGGGAGTTCTGTATATCCTGCACATTCACAGAGTTTCAATGCTCTCTGCTTAAGCTCTGTGCTTCCAACTTCTCTAGACTAGGTGGGTCTATTCTTTTTTCTACCATATAGTCCTCCTTGCCCACAAAGCTCCCTCCATGACCTTGTTCAGAAAGAATGCATTCTTAGCCCCTTTCTCCAATTAAACTCCCAAGGAGTTCTAGCTTGGCTGGCAAGGGGCTTATGTTTTAATCCTATCTCTTTCCCTGACTCTGTGACCTTGGGTATGCCATTCCTCCTGTTAGGGTCTCAGTTTTCCCATCTTTAAAGTAATGCTTAGAGGGGCATGGTGATGCCCACCTATAATCCCAGTACTTGGGAGGCTAAGACCAGAACATCACAGTTTCAATGCCAACCTCAGCAACTTAGAGAGACCCTCAACAACTTACTCTTTTTCAAAATAAACATAAATAAATAAAAAGTGCTGGGGGTGTAGCTCAAAGGTAGACTACTTCTGGATTCAATCCCTAGTATCAAAAAAGGCAAGTGGTTAGACAATATCAGTGACTTTTAAATTGTATTCTGCAGCACTCTAAAAGTACAGGGATAGTGCTATGGTTGAAACACCCTTGCCGGTGTTTCAACCATAGCACTTCTGCTTTCATCTATTCTATGTACTTTGGCTCATTGTATGATTTCTTATAAAAAATAAAAATGACCCCACTACTGAAAACAAAACATTTGAAAACCTCTAGGGGAGATGTTCTTTAAAATCCTTTTCACTCTGGAAGTCTGTGATTATTTTACATTTGCCCCTGCTCCTCCAACCTACTTCCTCTCCTTATACTTCCCATCACTCCATTCCCTTCCCAACCCACCAAAACATAAAATCTAAATTGGATTCCAAAGAAAAATACAAAAATCCCTTCAGTTCCACTCCTCCTGGGTTCGCTTGAGAACCAGGCTTTAGCATTCTTTTCCAAGAGTTATGTGAGTTATCAGAGCATAGAATGCTGATCATTCTCTGCCAATCTCTTTTGGCAGGTCTCAGATGAGTCCTAAGAAGCTGAGGGGGCCTGCTCTCGAGAGACATATCCAGGAGAGAGACAGAAACCCAAACAGATGTGACTGGTGAGTAGAAACAAGAGAATTCAGACAGCCTGATCAGGAGCAACCTCACTACCTTTTGAGCAGGAAGGAATTGGCTGTCTTCCTGAAACCTGGAAAATGAGAGATTTCAAACACTCTTACTTCAGGAAGCTAAACATAATCAGAGCTACTTGCCAATTTGTTCTCTATCTCTACCAACAGTTCATCAAAACCTCTAAGTGATCAGTTCCCAGGTCAAAGGCTGATGATGAGATTAAAGGGAGGAAAGGGGGCAGGTTCAAGTGCACCAGGGTCAAGCAATACTGGGACCTCCCCACTCACTAAGTACAGCAGCAAGGAGAGTATTTAAGAAATGTATCAGCAAGTAGAGCCTTCTGTGGTTTATCTAATTATGTCCAAAAGCCTAGAGAAACAACAGGATAAAAATACAAATGAGGAGATTAGAGAAAAGGCATCAGAATAGGCTCTTGGCACTTAACTCCAAGTGGGAAGATAAACACAATTTAAGGAAATACTGTCGATGTGACACTGGAATTCCAGGGACAAAACGAGTGACACTTGTATTCCATAACATACCCTGACATGTTTATTAGCTGACAAAGAGTCTCTCCCATTCAGATCATTTGTAGTAGTTTACCTTCAGACACAAAGGTCTCCAGAACCAATGTTAAAGAAACTTATCAGCTCTCTTGATTTGCATTCAGAATGAAAATCCATGGGACTCTAAGCTTTCATTGCACCAGGATGGTGGCTTGGTCTTCATTATGTCCTCTCTGAGATCATTCTCTAAACACTTAAGATATATGATTTCTTGAAGCCACCTCTAATATATATTTCAAATCAATTGGGAAAACACTGATTAATTGTGATCCTTAAGGAGGAAAATCCTATAACCCGCATAAAATTTTATTGTTTAGTCATAATTTATGAACAGTAAAACCATAAAACACCCTGATGGTATTAGCTGTATCTATGAATTCAGCTCTTCACCACTTAATTAGCCATGGCAGCTGCAACAGGGAAAGTTCAAGGCCTCTGATTACCTGCTTGGTCATTTAGTCAAGAAAACCTGAAAAGAAATAGCAGATTGCTTGGGTGGAGGTTTCTCTCTTGATCATAAGGAGAGAACATACGGAAATGAGCTAAAGCTTCAATATGTAGAGATTTACATTTTTTAGGAGAAAAACATTCATTTCAGTAAAGGTTGTTAAATACCATAATTGATTGCTGATTTTCCTTCTATAGAAGCTTTTGTGAATTTAATAGAAACTTTATCCATCTAGGTGGGTATATGGGGTGATTTCCCACAGTATTCTCATTCTATCATAAAAACTACACTAATATTTATATACCCATGACCCAAAACCAAGAAGTGATCATAGAGAAAGGGGAAAGGAACAGCAGCACCATTACTGAGAAAGCTTAATAAGGCATGGAGATAGAGTGCTTTTTCCCTGGGAAGATCATATTGGATGAAGTTGGATCAAGGCACTCACATTCATTTTCCAAACTTTCTCTCATTCGACCTGTGAAAAATACTTTGTAGATGCAATAAATTTAATCCTAACCAAATAGGTTTCTCAGTGGAGACAGAACATCAAGAACCAACAAAAGGCATTGGGCTCTCTAAATGAGTTCTATTCAGGTTTGCTCAATATTTCAAGATCTTGAAAAATACAGTTGCTATTTTATGAGCTGAACAGTGGCTAACAAACATAAATGAGGTATTTCTATGATGAACATTTATGGCAGACTAAAAATGTGCAAGATTCAGAGGCAAAATATCTGAAACCCTGGCTTCATTTCTTGCCCAGTGAGCTAGGTAGTGTAAATGAAAAGCTGGGGGGAAAATGATGGAGGATTTGAGGCAAAAGCAGACAATCTAATTTTTCTGGATCTAAGCTGTTTCATGAAATAAGGTTACTGGAAGAAGGTGACCTAAACTAAGGATTTGAGGAAGGGAATGCAGTGTTTGCAAATGATCTCGTGTGCATTATTATTTAGCATATGGGCAGGACTCAAATGCAGCTTAAGGAACACTAGACTGATTTTCTACTTGCCAACTGAACTATTGCCACTAATTCCTATCAAGAGTTTTCATTTTTTAAAGGAGCAGAGAGGTAATGGGAAAATACTTCAGTGCTCTCTTAGGATTAAGAGTCTTAATACATCTCATTTCAGACCCCTGACTAGGATTTGGGCAGAAGAAACTGCTGAATCCAGAGGAAATATTTTTTTCTAGGATCTAAGGAGGGTCTGAAGGACAGGTCCTTGACCCACCTGAGAACTTTGTGGATGCCCTGGATGGTGTGTAAGCTCTATGCTCTGCTTTAGATTTTTCTTTTGCCAAAACATGAGTTTCAGATAGTAATAACATTCAATAAATATTATGGTTATAATTGGACAAGCAACTTGTTAAGCGTCATAACACTATTTCCTTTAATACAACAACCTACAAGGTAGGTATTATCATCATTGCCATTTTAGAGGGGAGGAAAGTGAGGTTTAGAGAGACTAAGTAATATGTCTGTGGTTCCCTGGCAAGTGCACAAGTGGCAATGCCAGTATTTAAACTAAGGATCTTCAGCCAATACAATTTATGTGCACAAGGTCAGCCTGTTAAATACTACTTTCCTCCTTGGCACTGGGTCTGGAATTTGGGTTGCTGAACAGTGGTGCCTGGATATGGCTATTTCTTGGCTTGGATAATTGAAAATGATGGAACATAGCATGTGCTCAATTCAGTTGTGTTTTTTTCTTTCTTTAATCAGAGTGAATTATGAAATAAACAAGAATAGAGATGACTCATGGATAGTTAAGAGTTAAATGTAACACTTTTAACAATAACTTCTTTGAACAATATTTCAAAAGAACACATTACTAATTTTCTTACCCAAATAGAATAAATATAAATCATTGCTTGGTGTTGTTCTGGGGTTTCCCAGCCCAGCAAAATAGTTTGGCACTAGGATGTAGTCTGTCTCAGGTAATGTGGGGCTTTTGAATGCCATTAGACCCAAAGAACACTCCCTGGCCTTTATACCCATTACTATTCAGCATAGACAAGAAGTTAAAGTACTCCCACTTCTCTACGTTCTTTTCATATAGGGAAAACTGGCTTTCCGCACTATGAGCTTTTTTGTGCCATCTGCTTTCAGCTACAGGAAGCTCGAGTTCAGCCAAAAGAGAAAAATATTACACACAGTGTATTTACTTCCATGGTTGGAAGCCCATGACTATCCTTTTGCAATCAAGGGTTTCTCCCGTATCCATTCTAACTTATTTGCTTCCACTTTTCCCTTCTGACAACAGCTAAAAGTACAATCAATTGATTGAACTTACTTAGTAACTTTTCTTGCAACCACTGACAATCCTCCAGCAATTTTAGAACCTGGTTTCATAACAGGGGCTTGGATGCTCAAGTAATGATCCCATTTTAAAGAGGAGATCTGGGGCAAGAGAAGTACATTTGACCTGGGCCATTTGTTCACTTGCTCATTCACTTGTTTATTCTTTCAAGATTCACTGGCAACTATATACAGAGCTAAGACCTAAAATGTACTAAGGCACTAACAGCTATAATCTATTGAGCATTAACTTTTATCCCAGGTACTTACTAGTCTAAGTATTTTAACCTTGTTTATTAATTTAATACTGACAAAAACTTTACAAGCTTATTCCCTCCTTACAGATGAAGTTGAGGCAAAAAGAGGGTAATGAGTTTGGTCATGGAGGAAGTGGTGGAGCAAGGATTCAAATTCATGTGTTCTGATATCAGATCATAAGTTCTTACAACTATTCTACTGCCTGTCCAGGGACTGTCTCTGGAGGAAAAATAGAAGTAAATAAATAATTAAAACACAAATATGATAAGCCCTATGAGTAGAACCAAATGTTCAAAGTGGTGGGGGAGCCTGAATGTAGGCACAGTTAATTTTGTGGGCAGGTGGGCAGGAAATGTGTTCAGTTTCAGAAAAATAACATCTCACCAAGGATGACTTTTGGCAGATGAGAAGGATATAGGAAGTTAGGTAACTTCAAACCTGTATCTAAATTGACTCCTGGCACTGGATTCTTACCAGTAGGTATTATTTCCTCTCAGCTGAATTAATTACAACACCTTGGATTTTTATGTCTTTGCACTTTGAATCACCTAACAATAAGTTGGTTCAATAGTATAAACCTCTCTAGTAGTGGACTTGTCTGTGAAATGACAATTACTGGTATGGTCCTGTAGCATTTTAGGGATTGAGAGAAATCAACTGTGCTATGTGGCTATTTATTCCACTGGACGTTTGTGAGGTGTTTCTTCATTGCTTGTAAACTGTCTTTCCCACTGATCACATTCAGCACATATTGTCAATGGTGATGTTCAAGTGTGCAGCTGTTATCAATTTAGGATTGCCATCAGCAGAGGATTCAGTAGAAGTAATCTCTTTAGAAATACACCCATAAAAATTAAAATTACATTGTTGTGTATGTCACAGCTGGGTCAGGCATTCTCCTTCTGAAATATAACTGGGGTGAGCTTGAAGACTAGAAATTTGCATATGGTCATCATTAAACTTTTTTATTAAGGTGATGATAAAACATTAAGTTAACAAGTGAATTAAAGATTGTAGTGAAATAACTTTCCAAGACAGGTGATCCTAGTATAAAAACTACTGTCCAAGCCAGGCAATTCTTCTATGTAGATTTCAATATTTCTATTGGAGAGGGACAACTGGGATTTGGTTGGTATTTGGGTTTTTATACTTTTGTTATTGCATTGCAATTATACATCATAGTGAGGTTCAATGTGATACAAACATTGATGCAAACAGCTCTTGGTGTATTTCCTTCTGCATCCCACCTCACTACCCCATCCTCCCTCCCCATACATGCTAGCAAAACCAGTAGTAATATATTTATATATTTCCAAAGCATTATTTGAATTGTTTCCTTCCTCAATCCTCCTTTTCCACCTCCCTCTCCCAATCCCCTTCCACTATTCTACTTGTCTCTCTCCACATTTATCAAAAGTCCCTTGTGAGCTGGGCGTGGTGGAGCATGCTTGTAATCCCAGTACTTTGGGAGGCGGAGACCGGAGGATCCGGGTTCACGGCCAGCCTCAGCTCTCTCTCTCTCTCTCTCTCTCTCTCTCTTCTTAGTGAGGCCCTCCGCAACTTCAGAGACCCGGTTTCAAAATAAAGTATAAAAAATAGGGCCGGGGGCGTAGCGCGGAGGTAGAATGCCCCTGCGTTCAATCCCCGGTACCACACACACAAAAAAAAG
>PVJS01032764.1:0-22583 GCA_004027185.1 Glis glis | reverse complement strand
TTTCACTAGTTGGCGCTTATTGTTATCCTAAGAAATCCTCTTTTCCCGATGGCTTCAAGAGTTCTTTGCAAAGGGCAGGCTCGGTCAGTCAGTCATCACCCTTAGTGCGTTCTCTCCCTCTGACGCCACACTCACGAATCCTCCAGGTTCCATAAACATTCACCTAGCTTTTCCCCGTGGTGTTGTTCTTACACTTAACACTTCTATTTGTCTTCTGTTTATTTTGAAGTACTGTGTACAGTAGGAATACACAGTCCTGCACCGCACAATGACATTGCAGTCAACGACAAGTATGGACCCGCCAGACTATAATGGAGCTGAAAAATTCTTATCACCTAGTGACACCGTAGCTGTCAATGTCACCGTGCCACACATTCCTTACGTGTTTGTGGTGAAGGCTGCCTGATGGGAAGCTACTGCGCTACCAGACAGATAAAAGGACAGCACAGCCAGGCGTGGTAATCACAGTGTTTGGGAGGCTGAGATTGAGGAGGATTGCAGGTTGGAGGCCAGCCTCGGCAACTTAGTGAGGCTCTGTTTCAAAATAAAAAATAAAGCCGGGTGTGGTGGCGCACACTTGTAATCCCAGTACTTGGGAGGCTGAGACCGGAGGATCGCAGGTTCGCGGTCAGCCTCAGCTACTTAGTGAGGCCCTCTGCAACTCAGTGAGACCCTGTTTCAAAATAAAGAATAAAAAATAGGGCTGGGGGTGTAGCTCAGAGGTAGAATGCCCCTGGGTTCAATCCCCAGTACCAAAAAAAAAAATAAGTAAAATAAAATAGGGATGGGGTGTAGCTCAAAGGTAGAATGCCTCTGAGTTCAATCCTCAGTACTCACAAACAAACAAACAAACAAACAAATAAAACCCCAAAAAGCATAGCACAACATACAATTATTTGTAGCACGTAATTCTTGACAATAATAATAAACAACTATATTACTAGTTTATATGTCTCCTATATTATACTTTTTATCATTATTTTAGAGTGTACTCCTCTATTAACTAAAAATAAAAGCTTACCATAAACAGTGTGCTCTCTCTCTTAATTACCAAGTCACATGATTGACCTCTACCATCTAGGTTTGTGGCAGCGCACTCCATGACATTCACACGACAACAAAATCGCAGAAAGACCCATTTATCAGAACGTGCCCCTGTCCTTAGGTGGCACATTACTGTAATCTGAACTCCCCAACCTGCCCACAAAATGCTAGTGTTATCCTAAGAAATCCTCTCTTCCCCCACTGCTTCAAAACTAGCTCTCACCGGGACAAAGTTCTTCCCCAGGTCCTGTGTCATAGCCACGGGGGTTTCCAGCACAAGGCCCAGCTTCCATGGCCCGGCCACCGCCGTGCCCTCTTACACATGGGTGCCCCAGAACCCACCCCTCCATCTGTGTCTCTTCCCAAGCTCCCTCCTCCTCCCCTCAGCTGACAGCTCCCAGTGACATCTGACTTAAGAGGACACAGTTGGAAAGAGGGTGGGAGGGGCCACTCAGACCACAGGTGCGTTAGGGACTTCCTGAATCCCGGCTCTGCGCGGCGCTCTAAGACCTACTCGACGCAGAGGGAACCCCACCTTGACACCCTCACCCACTTCTGTTGCGCAGCGTGGAGTGCACATGGTGTCTCCCAGCTGACTTGACTTCACCACAGCCAGTGGGTGGATCCTGTCCCATTGTTGCCCCACCGAACAGACGGGGAAACTGAGGTCAACCAAGACTCTCTCCTTTTTTTATTTTTGTGGTACTAGGGATTGCATCCAGAGGCATTCCACCTTCAAGCTACACCCCCAGCCCTATTTTATTTTTTATTTTGAAACAGGGTCTCACTAGGTTGCTGAGAGTTTCACTACTTTGCCGAGGCCGGCTTTGAACCTGCGATCCTCCTGTCTCAGCCTCTCAAGTGATTACCACACCCAGATAAGGCTCTCTCTTTGACCAAATTTGATGCTGGCTCCTGTGGGCCCCCTTCTCAATTAGGCCTCACCTTGGCCCCACGTGTCCATCCCTAGAAGTGCAGTTTTAGCAGGAATCTGAGCAAGTATGGCACCCTCCACCTCGGGTGTCTAAACCCGGGGCCTGCATTATGGGCATCTAGTCAATCCCCGCCCCTGAGGTCTCCTGGAGATTTTCAACTGCCGACTCCCCTCGTTCTGCTCATAGGCTTGTCCTTGCATTCAGAGCTGAACCCATCTCTCCCCTACTGTAGTACCCCTTATTGCAGTAGTCTTGAATAAAGTCTTCCTTACTGTTTTGACAAGTGTCAGGATCCTTCCTTCCTTCCTTCCTTCCTCTTTCTTTCTTTTGGGGGGCAGGTACTGAGGATTGAACCCAGGGGCATTCTATCTCCAAGCTACACCCCCAGCCCTTTTTATTTTTTGTTTTGAAACAGGGCCCCACTGGACTCATCAGTCTCCCCTCATTGCCGAGGCTGTCCTCAAACCTGTGATCCTCCTGTTTCCACCTCCCAAGCACTGGGATTATGGGTGTGCACCACTGCACTCAGCGTAAAGTCTTCCTTAACAAGATCACAAGGAATTTGACAAGTTAGTCTGGAGCCGGAGTGAACAAGGCAAGGTCCCTGGTCTCGTGGTCTTGAGTACTCCTGGGGTGGGTGAGGTGGGCTTACAATAAGCAAAGGAAAATACGGAAGTAGTTTGTGCGTTTGTCAGCTTTTCTTTTTTTTTTTTTTTTCAGAACTGGGGATTGAACCCAGGGGCATTCTACCTCCGAGGTACACCCCCAGCCCTATTTTTTATTCTTTATTTTGAAACCAGGTCTCACGAAGTTGCGGAGGGCCTCACTAAGTAGCTGAGGCTGGCCACGAACCTGGATCCTCCGGTCTCCGCCTCCCCAGTACTGGGATTACAAGCATGCGCCACCATGCCTGGCTATTCTTTATTTTGAAACAGGGTTTCATTACATTGCGGAGGGCCTCACAAGTTGCTGAGGCTGGCCGTGAACCTGTGATCCTCCTGTCTCAGCCTCCCAAGTACTGGGATTACAGACGAGCACCACCACGCCCAGCTGAGAAAGGTGTTTTGCCTTCACTTGGGTGTGGAAGGAAGCCAGGCGAGGCTGAGTAGGAAGTGACTTCATTTGAGTTCCAGAAAGGAAGAGGCTCTGGGTGCCGCGTGAGCGGATTGCGGACTGCATATCGGGAAGATGCCAGGATGGGACAGAAGCAGCGACACTGCATAGACTATTTATTGCTGCCGCCCAGATGAGAGTGGGTGGTGCTCCCACCGGGACAGTGGCTGTGGGGAGGGCAAGAACCGGGCAGGTGAATCCTGGGAAGCTGGAATTCAGCACCCACCGGGGATCTGAACTCAGTGCACAACCCGGGGGCTGAGAATTCATCTTACCATCCGGTACAGGTATGTGGACAGACATTTAGGGCAGGAATAGATCTACCAAACAAAGCAAGCAGCTGTCCCTCTGTGGTGTGGAGCTCCCCACTGACCAGGGTTTCATCTTGTTCGATCGGGAGACTCGGAAAGGCCGAGCCCCTGACCGGCTTCCACCTCCCCGCGGGCGAGGGGCTCCCGCCACTCTGATGTCTGCTGCCCTGCAGCTGTGGAACTTGACAGCTGGAGAAGCAGTTTCCACTGTGGATTTTATCTCGAGGTGGTAAACTAAAGGAGTCACATGCTGAGTCACCCTTGGGGTCTTCAAAGAAAACCTGCGGCCTACTCAACGGGGTGAGGTCATCTTACAGGTTTCCTGGTGTCTTCTAGCACCCTCGGCTGCTCCAGTGTCTCAGTGCACAAATATGCCTATGAAGAGAGGTGACTCACTGGCCCTGGAATGATTTTGGAGAAAAGTAGAATTCCTTTCTTTTTTTTTTTTTTTGCGGTACAGGGACATTCTACCTCTGAGCTACACCCCCAGCCCTATTTTTTATTCTTTATTTTGAAACAGGGTCTCACTAAATTGCAGAGGGCCTCACTAAGTAGCTGAGGCTGTCCGTGAACCTGGATCCTTCGGTCTCAGCCTCCCAAGTACTGGGATTACAAGCATGCGCCACCATGCCCGGTTCCTTTTTTTTTTTTTTTTGAGCTACACCCCCAGCCCTATTTTATTTTTATTTTGAAACAGAGTCTCACTAGGCTGATGAGACTCTCACTACTTGCTGAGGCTGTCCTTGAACCTGTGATCCTCCTGTCTCAGCCTCCCAAGTACTGGGATTACAGGCGTGCACCACCATGCCTGGCTAGAATGCCTTTAAAAAAAAAACCCACAAAACAACAAAAAACCCAAACAAAAAACGACATCCTAGGAAGTTTTGGTTTTCCCTTGACAGGGAAACTATAGAATAACTAATAAACTACCATAGCATGCCCTCTCAATTTGCTTTGCTTTGTTTTGTCTGTGTTGCTAGGGATTGATCCCAGAGGCATTCCACCTCCAAGATACACCCCAGCCCTTCTTATTGTTTTGAAACAGGGTTCTACTAGGTGGCCGTGGGTCTTGCTAAGTTGCCGAGGCTGGCTTTGAACCTGCGATCCTCCTGTCTCAGCCTCCCAAGTACTGGGATAACAGGCGTACGCCACCATGCTGGGCACTTGTTTTGTTCTGTGATAAAGTAATGCTTTTTTTTTTTTTTGCGGTACCGGGGATTGAACCCAGGGGCGTTCTACCTCCGCACTACACCCCCGGCCCTATTTTTTATACTTTATGTTGAAACCGGGTCTCACGAAGTTGCGGAGGGCCTCACTAAGGAGAGAGAGAGAAAGACAGGGAGAGAGAGCGAGAGAGCTGAAGCTGGCCGCGAACCCGGATCCTCCGGTCTTCACCTCCCAAGTACTGGGATTAGCAGCGTGCGCCACCACACCCAGCCAGAAGTAATGCTTCTAGATAGTCAAAATGTCTATTTGAGCCAGGCGTGGTGGCTCATGCTTGTAATCCCAGTACTTGGGAGGCTGAGACCAGAGGATCCGGGTTCGCGGCCAGCCTCAGCTGCTTAGTGAGGCCCTCAGCAACTTCGTGAGACCCTGTTTCAAAATAAACAATAAAAAAATAGGGCTGGGGGTATAGTTTGGAGGTGGAATGCCCCTGGGTTCAATCCCCAATACTGCAAAAAAAAAATGTCTATTTGGAAAACAAAAACACACCCTTTTTTTCCTTTGCCCAGACACGGGCTTTTGAGTCTTATTCCTGAAAATAAACACACCTCAGACTGGAGAGAGGTGCCCACTGCCAGCATCTTCTAGCTCTGCTGACCACCCACCGTGGTCATGGAAGAACTCCAATCTCTGGGCAGGCCTCCACCTCAGTTCAAAAGTACCCCAGACCTAGCTGTTAGCTGGTCCTTCCCCCAGCGACCAGGAGGTGGGTTTCTGTAAGCAGGAGGAAGGTGTTAGACCTCTGTCTCCATTGACCACATCTTTGGAGTCCCTGGCGCCCTCCAGGCTGGCTCAGCCCTGCACCTTGTGTAGAAGCCTTTCTTTGGAATATTGATGTAGCCAATAACCTTTGAAGTTGCAAAGCTCCTCTGCACCAAGAAAGCCATCCCCAACCCAGAGCCTGCACCTCAACTGCCGGGTCTGGGCCACAGGAACGCTGACGTGGTCCCTGGCTTCCCCCCCTCACCCCTTCCCTGCATCCTGGTCAATTGCTCACTGGATCAAAAGTCTGGCCCTGGAAAAATCTCAGCAACTCTTGATTAATAGAGGCAACTCCCAGAAGGCTGGTCCTGCCACCCTGGGCACCCACAGAAATGTGCCCTCTTAATATTCTGTGTGTGTGTGTGTGTGTGTGTGTGTGTGTGTGTGTTACTGGGGATTGAACCTGGGGCATTCTACTTCTGAGCTATACCCCCAACCCTTTTTATTTTTTATTTTGTTTTATTTATTTATGTCTTGTAGTACTGGGGCTTGAACCCAGGGCATTCTACCTCTGAGCTACACCCCCAGCCCTATTTTTTATTCTTTATTTTGAAACCAGGTCTCACGAAGTTGTGGAGAGTCTCACTAAGTAGCTGAGGCTGGCCGCGAACCCGGATCCTCTGGTCTCAGCCTCCCAAATACTGGGATTGCAAGCGTGCGCCACTACACCCGGCTTATTTTTTATTTTGAAACAAGAACTCACTAAGTTGCTGAGAGTCTTGCTAAGTTGCGGAGACAGGCCTCGAACCTGCGATCCTCCTGTCTCAGCCTTCCAGGTACTGGGATGACAGGCATGTGTCACCTCACCCGGCTTTTTAATATTCTTTCAGGAGTCCACAGTGCTATTAGGCAGAGCCCATGCTGTCCTATACTGCCAGTGTCTGGCACCAGGGTAGGTATTTAGCAGACGTTTGTCGAGCGACTAAGTGCATTCATTTATCAGCTAAATTGGACATTTCTTTGAATTACCCCCTAGATTATAATATTCCTGGCACGCTTCACTGGCTGTACCCCAGAGTTGGTATACACCTTCCCCAAGAGAAGGGACAGGAGGGCAGCGGGGCGTGGTGGAGCACGCTTGTAATCCCAGTACTTGGGAGGCTGAGACAGGAGGCTCGCAGGTTTGCGGCCAGCCTCAGCTACTTAGTGAGGCCCTCCGCAACTTAGCGAGACCCTGTTTCAAAATAAAGAATAAAAAAAAAAATAGGGCTGGGGATGTTGCTCGGAGGTAGAATGCCCCTGGGTTCAATCCCCGGTACCGCAAAAAAAAAAAAAAAAAGGGACAGGAGGGCTGAGGATGGAACAATTCACCTGCGAGGATGAGCTTCGCTGCCCCGACGTGAGATTTCTAGTGAACAGTAGCCTGTCCGCTTGCTGTGACAGGCGCTGTCAGCCCGGCAGGCTGAGCCCAGCGATGAGATGGGACCTGACTGCATGGTGGGCATCTGGGATGTGAGGAGATCGGACAAGCACCACGCGCTCCTCTGAAGAAATCAGAAGCAATCCTGCGTGCTAAGGTCGGAGCAGCCTTGCCTTGACTTGAGAGGGGAGACAGTTACGCAAAACGCCCCACGGGTTTCTTTGGGCTCTGGGAGGGGGCGGCCCCTCTGGTCACCTCCCAAAGTTGGGGGACAACATTTTGAAAGTTTTTTTTTTGCACTGGGGATTAAACCCAGGGACATTCTACCTCCAAACTACACCCTTAGCCCTATTTTTTATTCTTTACTTTGAAACAGGGTCTCAGTTGCGGAGGGCCTCACTAAGTAGCTGAGGCTGTCAGCAAACCCACAATCCTCCTGTCTCAGCCTCCCAAGTACTGGGATTACAAGTATGTGTCACCATGCCTGGTTTATTTTTTATTTTGAAACAGGGTCAGCCTGGAGCGGTGGCGTGCACTTGTAATCCCAGTACTTGGGAGGCTGAGACAGGAGGATTGCAGGTTTGAGGATAGCCTCATCAAGTAGTGAGACTCTTATCAACCTAGCGAGACCCTGTTTCCAAATAAAAATAAAATAGGGTTGGGCCGGGCGTGGTGGCGCACGCTTGTAATCCCAGTACTTGGGAGGCTGAGAGCGGAGGATCCGGGTTCGTGGCCAGCCTCAGCTACTTAGTGAGGCCCCCCGCAACTTCATGAGACCCGGTTTCAAATTAAAGTATAAAAAGTAGGGCTGGGGGTGTAGCTCAGAGGTAAAATGCCCCTGGGTTCAATCCCCAGTACTGCAAAAAAATAAAATAAAATAGGGTTGGGGTGTAGGTCAGAGGTAGAATGCCCCTGGGTTCCATCCTCAGTACTGCAAAAAAAAGAAAGAAAGAAAGAAAGAAAGAAAGAAAGAAAGAAACAAACAAACAAACAAACAAACAAAAAAACAGGGTCTCGCTAAGTTGCTGAGGCTGGCCTCCAACCTGTGATCCTCCTGTCTCAGCCTCCCAAGTACTGGGAGTACAGGCGTGCACCAATACACCTGACAGTCTTTCTGTTCCTTAAGGAAGGGGCTACAGGAGACTAAGACTGCTTTGAGGCGACTTCTGCAGGAGCTCTAGGCTGGGCTGCCACCGACACCTGCAGGTTCATCGTTCAACACCCTCGCTGTCCATGCAAGGCCCACCTGGCCTGCACTGCCCAGGCACGACCCCCTTCCTCAGAGCCTAGAGGGCAAGGAAGGCGGGTCCCCTGATCTAGCACTGGACTTGAACGCCTCATCGTTTGCTGCTTTCTCCCTACCAGCATCTGCTCTGCTGGAAGTTGGGGGCCAGCTGCCTGCCTTGCCTCTGCTGGCCGATGGAATAAACCAGTGAGTGATATTTATACTTTTCAGGGACTCACGGACGTGAGTCAAGTAATGCTCACCCCCCTGCCCTCAGCACAAACAAGCACCGCAGGCCTCAGCCGTCAAAGGGAGGCTGCTGATCCAACCTCAAGCAAGATTACGCAACTCGGGGACGCCATTCACTCTTGACCAAGAGCAGAATGTTCTGGTAAAAGAGGAAATGAGTTCACAGTTTTTTAGATGGGGATTACACCTCCGTAATAACTTCTCTGGAACTCAGCGGGGGATGGCACCGGAGTCCTGGAGGAAGGGCACCTTCTAGGGAGGACTGCTCAGCACCCGAGGCATCAGGTGACAAGAAGTGCTGTGGAGGAGCGTCACAGCAGAGCAGCCAGCCAAGCTGGGAAGGACTTGCCTCAGGCGGGCCAGTCAGCTGAGCAGCCCTGCTTTTGCAAGAGTTAAAGAGAAGCCGGGCGGCGTGGGGGTGCACGCCTGTAATTCCAGTACTTGGGAGGCTGACACAGGAGGATCGCAGGTTCGAGATCAACCTCAGCATTGAGTGAGAACCTCAGCAACTTAGCAAGACTCTGATTCAAAACAAAAAATAAAAAGGGCTGGGGTGTAGCTTGGAGGTGGAATGACCCTGGGTTCAATCCCCAGTACCAAAAAGAAAAAGAAAAAGAAAAAGAAAAAGAAAAGCCTCCGGATCCAGCTTCACCATCCACCCCTGCGCTCAGACGGCCCAGCTGGGAGCCAGGAGGACGAGGCCTGCAGGAATGTGCAGAATGCGGCCGCCGTTTCCACTAGCTGCCCTTGGCCTTGATCCTGAGCGGGTTTGGGAATTGAAGCGCTTGGTAGATTTTTAAAATATCGTTGCTATTGGCTAGGAGGATCTCCTCTGCCCATCCCTTGCCATCTCACTCCCTGTGCTCCGATGCCCGGGGAATTCAGGCACGGCACCTCATCTGCAGAGCTCACCTCCGATGTCCTTCCGGGGCCTGTCCCCCGGTACTCAGGAGACAGGTCTAATGGCGCATCCTACTATTACCCCAAACTCACTGTGTCTAAAACCGTGCATCAATGCCTACCCTCTCCCCAGGTTGGTTCCTAAGCACTCATCCACCCTACCTGATTTTTTTTTTTTTTTGTTCAGTACTAGGGATTGAACCCAGGGGTATTCTACTTCTGAGCTACACCCACAGTCCTGATTTTTTTTTTTATTCTTTATTTTGAAACAGGGTCTCACTAAGTTGCGGAGGGCCTCACTAAGTATCTGAGGCTGGCCACGAACCTAGATCCTCCTGTCTCAGCCTCACAAGGACTGGGATTACAAGCGTGCGCCACCATGCCCGGCTCTCTACCTGATTCTTATCCATATTTCTATCATCGGCTTTTGTCCTTCCTACCTAAAGGCTTGGATACTATGTTTGCGTCCTCTTCCTGCCAGATGTCCACT
Source organism: Glis glis (assembly GCA_004027185.1). Classification (NCBI taxonomy): domain Eukaryota; kingdom Metazoa; phylum Chordata; class Mammalia; order Rodentia; family Gliridae; genus Glis; species Glis glis. The sequence goes on along the minus strand of PVJS01032764.1, from coordinate 12,970 downwards.
GTGGTCCTACCAGGTGATATTTTTGTTTGTTTTTGGTGGTGCTAGGAATCAACCCTGGGCCTGCACATGCTAGGCAGTGTTCTGCTACTGTGCTACACCTGCATGCCCCTCCTGCTCTTTAAAGCATTCTTCTCTCTAAAAGAGAGATGCACACGGATAATTGAAATACAATGATAAGAATAGATATAGCCATCTTGATAAAGAACAAAGTAAAAGGTCTCACACTTCCTGATTTCAAAACTTACCAACAGCAACAAAAAAAATTCTACAAAACTACAGTGATTAAGACTGGGTATAGGTCGGGTGAGGTGGCGGCGCACGCTTGTAATCCCAGTACTTGGGAGGCTGAGACAGGAGGATCGTAGATTCGAAGAAAGCCTCAGCAACTTAGTGAGGCCCTCAACAACTTAGTGAGACCCTGTTTCAAAATAAAGAATAAAATAGGGCTGGGGGTATAGCTTGGAGGTAGAATGTTTCTGGGTTCAGTCCCCAGTAGTACACGCACACACAAAAAAAGACTAGGTGTAGCCTGTAGTCCCAACTACTGGAGAGGCTGAGGCAGGAGAATCCGTTGAGCACAGGAGTTTGAGATCAGCCGGAGCAACACTGAGAGACCCAGTATAAAAATAAATAAAATAAAAATAGGCCAGGGGTACAGCTCAGAGGTAGAACGCCCCTGGGCTCAATCACCAGTGCTACACATACACACATACACACACACACACACACACACACACACACACACAGGAAAAAAGAAGTCAGGAAATACTGAACTTCAAGACCTCTTTCATTCAATCCTCACAACAAATCTACAAGGTAGGAAACACTTGTTTATTTTATTTTATTGTACTGGGGATTGAACCCAGGGGCATATTTTTTAACCTCTTAGCTATACCCCAATCATATTTTATTTTATTTTATTTATTTATTTTTTTTTGCGGTACCGGGGATTGAACCCAGAGGTGTTCTACCTTCGCGCTACGCCCCCGGCCCTATTTTTTTATGCTTTATTTTTGAAACCGGGTCTCACGAAGTTGCAGAGGGCCTCACTAGGTGGAGAGAGAGAGAGACAGGGAGAAAGAGAGAGAGAGAGAGGAGAGAGGAGAGAGCTAAATCACACGCACACGCGCGCCCGCGCGCTGAGACTGGCCGCGAACTCGGATCCTCCGGTCTCCGCCTCCCAAAGCACTGGGATTACAAGCATGCGCCACCACGCCCGGCCAATCATATTTTATTTTGAAACAGGGTTTCCACTAAGTTGCTGAGGGCCTTGCTAAATTGCTGAGGCTGGCCTCGAACCTGCGATCCTCCTGTCTCAGCCTCCCAAGGACTGGCATTACAAGCATGCGCCACCACGCCCAGCTCTATTTCTCATTCTTAATTAAGCTATTTGGCTTCCCGGCCTCTTGTGAGTTCAGCTAACGTAAACCAGTTGTATCTGAGCCCGATCACTCCAAAATAACATTAAACACGAGTCTGTAAAGCCAGGGGAACTCGATTGTGAATGGGAGGTATTGTAGAAATAACTGTATCATAACAGCTAACATTTACTACGGGCTTAGAGCTCTTACTCCCCCTATTCTGATCTCAACCCTGCTCTACAGTCCGGACACTCTGTCTCTTTATTTCCTGGCCCCACAGACTAGATTCCATCTCCCTTGGCTCCCGCATCATTCATTTTCCCTGGCAGCCATCGTTCATGCCCGCCCCACTCTGATTCTCCAGTATTGTGTGGCATCTGCAGAAAAAGGTCCACCTCTCCCAGATACAGACCCAGGCATCCCCTTAATTTCTTTTCTTCCCCTCCCTCCCTCCCTCCTTCCCTCCCTCCCTCCCTTCTTTCTTTCTTTCTTTCTTCTTTCTTTCTTTCTTTCTTTCTTTCTTTCTTTCTTTCTTCCTCCCTTCCTTCCTTCCTTCCTTCCTTCCTTCCTTCCTTCCTTCCTTCCTTCCTTCTTTTTCTTCCTTTCGTACTGGGGATTGAACCCAGGGGCTCCGAGCTACACTCCCAGCCCTATTTTTTAGTATTCATTTATTTATTTATTTATCTATCTATTTATGGTCCTGGGGATTGAACCCAGGAGCATTCTACCTCTGAGCTACACCCCCAGCCCTATTTTTTATTCTTTATTTTGAAACAGGGTCTCACTAGGTTGCGGAGGGCCTCACTACGTAGCTGAGGCTGGCAGTGAACCTGTGATCCTCCGGTCTCAGCCCCCAAGTACTGGGATTACAAGCGTGCGCCACCACGCCCGGCTCCCCTAATTTCTTTCCACACCCTAACTCAACATCCTGACGCCACCAGCCTTCCCACTCTTCCCAGTCCTCTCTCCTCTTGCCCCTTCCCACATAAAGTCCTGAGTCCGTCTGATTTCCATGTTTCGTGCTCAAGCAGTTTCTCTTGCCTGTGTAGCCCTCCCTGCTACTGTGTCCAACCCATCCCACTATTTCAGTGAGGACCTCTGCAACTTAGTGAGATCCTATTTAAAAAAAAAATTTTTTTTGGCGGTACCGTGGATTGAACCCAGGGGCATGCTACCTCTAAGCTACACCCCCAGTCCTATTTTTTAGTCTTTATTTTGAAACAGGGTCTAAGTTGCAGAAGGCCTCACTAAGTACCTGAGGCTGGCCGCGAACCTGGATCCTCCAGTCTCAGCCTCCCAAGTACTGGGATTGCAAGCGTGCGCCACCATGCCTGGCTTCTGTTTCAAAATTTTATTTATTTTATTTTACTTTATTTTATTTTATGTTACGGGGGATTGAACCCAGAGACATTCTACCTCCAAACTACACCCCTAGCCCAATTCTATTTCTTATTTGGAAACAAAATCTCACTAGGTGGCTTAGAGCCTCACAAAGTTGCCGAGGCTGGCTTTGAACCTGCAATCCTCCTGTCTCAGACTCCCAAGTACTGGGATTACAAGCATGTGCCACCATACCTGGTTTCAAAATTTTAAAATAATAAAAAGGGCTGGGGGTGTAGCTAGAGGTAGAACATCCCTGAGTTCAATCCCCAGTACCAAGAAAGAAAGAAAGAGAGAGAGAGAGACAGAAAGAAAGAAAGAAAGAAAGAAAGAAAGAAAGAAAGAAAGAAAGAGAAAGAAAAGAATGAGAAAGCTTTCCAGGGCTTCATGCACATATTTGCTCTCCGAGGCATGCCCTTCTCAAGAGCAGAGAAGTCCTGAGATGGTGTTTGGTCAACTTACACAGACCAGAAGACCAGAGGCAAAGGGCAGGGCTGTTGCGTGGAATGTGTTTCCAGACTGATGAAAGAGATCCCCGATTCTCACTGAAACACCCTGATTGCGGTCGGAACTCCCACGGCCACCAGATCTGACATCTGCCTGGCACTGTAGCTCTAAGCAGTGGCCTCCTTCCCCACTGCCTGACCACACGGTGGCTACTCAATGAATATTTGTTAAATAAATGAGTTCCTTGGGTGGGACAGGTTGAGCGTCAATAAATCCTGTTCCTTTCCTTTCCTTTCCCCTTCTGGGTTCTAGGCAAACTGGGGACGCTTCTCCTTTGGGTGGGACGCTATTCATTGGATCACAGCTCTTCTTACACTCGCCATGTTTTATTTTCCTGGATGGAGACGTGTTGATGGATTGTGGGGAGTACCCTGTTCTCATCGGTAATGTTTGCCAATCTTCTCGCACGCCCCTTCCCTGCTGCCCACGTGCACTCCGTGTGCTGAGCAGGGCCCTGCGTGCTACAAGCATAAAGATGGCAGTTAGCGCCGGGCGTGGTGGCGCACGCTTGTAATCCCAGTACTTGGGAGGCTGAGACCGGAGGATCTGGGTTCGTGGCCAGCCTCAGCTACTTAGTGAGGCCCTCTGCAACTTAGAAAGACCCTGTTTCAAAACAAAGAATAAAAAATAGGGCTGGGGGTGTAGCTCGGAGGTAGAATGCCCCTGGGTTCCATCTCCAGTACCACACAAAAAACAACAAAAAAAAGATGGCAGTTAGCACTCAGTGTGGCTCGTCTGGCTCGTCTGGCTCTGTCTACTGCCTGGGGCATCATGAAACTCTGCCCCTCTAGACAGAGGGCAAGAGCATATCTTCCTCTAGAAACATGATTATCAGCTGGGCGTGGTGGCACACACTTTTAATCCCAGTACTTGGGAGGCTGAGACAGGAGGATCATAGGTTTGAGGACAGCCTCAGCAAGTAGTGAGACTCTCATCAACTAAGGAGACTCTGTTTCAAAATAAAAGTAAAATAGGGCTGGCGGTGGAGCTCGGAGGTAGAATGCCCCTGGGTTCAATCCCCAGTGTCACAAAGAAAAGGAAAAAAGAAAAAAAAAAGAATCTTAAATGTCAGTAACCGTACACTTGGCTTCAGGAGCACCCACAGCAAGCTGGGTGTGGGAGCGCACACCTATATTCCAGCACTTAGAGGCTGAGACAGGAGGATCACAGGTTTGAGACCAGTCTCAGCAATTTAGTGAGACTTTGTTTCAAAAATAAAAAAAGCCCGGCATGGTGGTACATACCTGTAATCCCAGTACTTGGGAGGCTGAGACAGGAGGATCACAGGTTCACAGCCAGCCTCAGCTACTTAGTGACTCTGTCATCAACTTAGCGAGATCCCATTTCCAAATAAAAAATAAAATAGGGCTGGGAGCATAGCGTGGAGGTAGAAGATCCCTGGGTTCTATTCCCAGTACCACAAAAATAAATAAATACATAAATTAATTAAATTAAAAACAAAATTGGGCTGGGCTTAGTTTGGAGATAGAATACACACACACACACACACACACACACACACACACACACAAACCCGGCGCCCCGGATGATTTGATGCTCTTCCAGGAGAGGCTCATGGTGGGTATTTCCTGAGATTTCCGGGCTGGCAGGAATGGCCAGGCTTCCTTGGAGAGAGAGCCCTCTGGGACTGTGTCCAGACCCATCAGGAGAGCGTCACAGGGTAGCCCTGGGTATTTGAGTTCTCTCTCCCTCCTTGCCCTCCCCCAGTATTTCTACTAGTTGTAACCTCGCCTGGCTGCTCTCAGATGCCAGAAATATGCCAACTATTCAGATAAGCCAGTGGAATTTAGAGCACAGGTTCGCTCTTTGTGCAGACCGCAGAGCATGCTTTCTGCTAGGTGAACCTCCCTCCAAAGCACAGGAGTCCAATCCTGCAGCCGGCCACACAGCACAGGGAGATGCCGCATACCTGTTTGCGAATGAGTTAGTCAATCCTGTTTTAATGTACTGTTATTTTTTTCTTTCCTTTTTTTTGTACTGGGGATTAAATCCAGGGGCATTCTACATCTGAGCTACACCTGTAACCATTTTTCTTTTCTTTTTTTTTGTGGCACTGGGGATTGAACCCAGGGACATTCTACTCCCCCAGCCCTATTTTATTCTTTATTTTGAAACAGGGTCTCACTAAGTTGCGGAAGGCCTCACTAAGTAGCTGAGGCTGGCCACGAACCTGCCATCCTCCTGTCTCAGCCTCCCAAGTACTGGGATTACAAGCGTGCGCCACCATGCCTGGCTTCCCCAGTCCTTTTTAATTTTTATTTTGAAACAGGGTCTCGCTAAGTTGCTTAGGCTGGACTCCAACCTGACATCTTCCTGTCTTAACCTCCCAAGTACTGGGATTACAGGTGTGCCCCACTGCACCTGGCTGACAAGTTCCTTCTTAAAGGAATAGTAGGGAAAGCATTTAATGTAAATGTTTTTCTGTCTTTTGAAAATTTTTGTTTTTGTGTTTAATGGGTTATTTATTTATTTATTTATTTATTTTGATGGTGGTACTGGGGATTGAACTCAGGGGCGATGTAACTCTGAGCTACGTCCCTAGCCCTATTTTATTTTTTATTTTGAAACAGGGTCTCACTAAGTTGAGATAAAAATAAAATAGGGTTGGGGGTGTAGGTCAGAGATAGAATGCCCCTGGGTTCCATCCTCAGTACTGCAAAAAAAAAAAAAAAAAAGAAAGAAAGAAACAGGGTCTTGCTAAGTGGCCAAGACTGGTCTTGAACCTGTGATCCTCCTGTCTCAGCCTCCCAAGTACTGGGATTATAGACATGCGTCACTGCACCTGGCTGAGGCTAATCTTTAGTTTCAGGTTCAACCTTTGTTTTGTCTTATTTTGTTTCATTTTTTTGTGGTACTGGGGATTGTACCCAGGGCCCAAGTTGCTGAGGCTGGCCTTGAACCCGCAATCCTCCTGTCTCAGCCTTCCAAGTACTGGGATGACAGGTGTGCACCACCTTACTCAGCTTTTTGTTGTTTGTTTTGTTTGTTTCTTTTTTATGGCAGAGTAGTGTAGTAAAAAGCTCAAGATTTGAAGTGAGACTTATTTTTGAATCCCCAGTTCTGGCATATTCTGAGATAATGGTGTATAACTTAGAGGCGTTGTGAAGGTTCAATGAGGCTGTGGGTGACATTCCTAGTACGTGGTGGGGGGTGGGAACGTGAGGGCGGTGGGGTCCCTCCTACTTGGCAGGGCCATCCTCTAGCCAGCCAAGGTTTGGGGTCATTCTAATTCCCTGGAGTCACCGGAGTGCTGCTCACTTCACAAAAGCAGAGAGAGGAGGTTTGGTTCTGTTGGCCACATCTAGACTTAGCCCGCTCCTGCCTGAACACATTTTTAAAATGTGCTTTTCTTTACTGATTGCTACTTGGAATCCTGAACACCCGGTAACAGATAGGACTCCCTCACGAAACCTCTAACAGACCCAGCCTTTAATAAATGTTTTTAAGTGCAACAAAAACTCTCAGCAACTCCTTGAAGATTTCAGGGCCTCCCAAACTGGCAAGGATTTCGGGGAAATCACAGGGCAATCTGTTTGCTGCATGATTAATCCTGGGTGGATTGGTCCGGGAAAAACACACACGGCTTCGCAGCAAGCAGCGGCTTGCAGAATTTCACAAAATAAACTAACGGACGGGCCCCAAAGTGCGTGTTTTGAATGCAAGTTGGGAGTGAGGGTGGGCCAGACCATTGAGGAAAATGCCAGATGTGGGGACGACGGTCCTCTTTGAAATCCATGAACGCCCAAAGAGATGACACATGGGACCCGATTATAAAACTGAACCAGATTATAGCAGTAGATGGGGGAAACCCAGTAGGGTGCAGGCCCCTAAGAGAAAGATAATAACGTTCATCACCGTAATTGCCCCCCAGCCCAGCTCCCCAAACAGAGCCCACAATGGCCAGCTCAGTGAAGTCATTCATCCATAGTCAAGTTGCCTTGCTCATTATTCTCAGACAAAACCCTGCGGGGCCTGAGCTCCTTGCCAGGCAGCGTCTACACACAGCCCCTGCACTGGCTGCCCACTGAAGCGGCCTGCCTTTCTTTCTTTCCTTCCTTCCCTCCCTCCCTTCCTCCCTCCCTTCTTTCTTCCTCTCCTCTCTTCTCTTTCCTCCTCCTCTTTCTCCCTCTTCTCTCCTCTTCTCTGTCCTCTCCCTCCTCCTCCTTCTCTTCTCTTCTCTTCTCTTCTCTTCTCTTCTCTTCTCTTCTCTTCTCTCTCTCTCTCTTTCTCTCCCCCCTCCCTCTGTGGATGGAACCCCAGGACCTTGCCCTCCCTCCCTTCCTTCCCTCCCTCCCTCTCTTCTTTCCTCCTCTCCTCTCTTTTCCTCTGTCCTCCTCCTCTTCCTCCCTCTCCTCTCCTCTCCTCTCCTCTCCTCTCCTCTCCTCTCCCTCCTCCTCCTCCTTCTTTCTCTCCCTCCCTCCCTTCCTCCCCTCCTCTATTCTCTCTCTTCCTCCTCTTCCTCCCTCCTCTCTCCTCTCCTCTCCCTCCTCCTCCTCCTTCCTTCCTTCCCTCCTACCCTCCCTTCCTTCTTTCCTCCTCTCCTCTCTTCTCCTTTCTCCTCCTCCTCTTCCTCCCTCCTCTCCTCTCCTCTCCTCTCCTCTCCTCTCCTCTTCTCCTCTTCTCTCCTTTCCCTCCTCCTCCTCCTCCTCCTTCTTCCTCCCTCCCTCCCTCCCTCCCTCCCTCCCTCTGTGGATGGAACCCCAGGACCTGGCACGCTAGGCAAGCACTGTCCACCGAGCCGCATCTCCAGCCCTGGCTTCTTTCATTAGCAGTGGAGTTTCTAGTACCAACAGCGGCTTATTTCTCAGACAAGCTCCAACAGCACCTTTTAGGAGTACTTTTGACTTTCAGCAGTTGACTTGATGTAATTATAGCTAACCACGGCCCTGGGGTGTGTGTGTGGGGTGTTTGTTGCTAGTCTCTGTCTTTCCTGGGAGGCAGCGCAGGTAGGGACCTCCCTCCCCTTTCACTGGGGGACACAAAGTGCTGTCATTTGCACATTGTCTCGCCAAGACGGAAATGTAACTGAAATACAGAACTGCATGTATTCCAGTAGAAAGAGAAGTCCCAAAGATAGGGCAGCTGGGACTAGCTCCGGCCCCTGTAAAAACAGTGGTTCAGTCTCTTTGAAGTAGACAGCCTGGCACAGTGCACTGGGTATAATTTCTCCACGGCTGGGTATTCTTGTCTGCCCTGGAATTACAGAAGCCTAGCTGAGGCTCATCCCTCTGCAGACCACGCCCTCTCCAGGAAGGATTCCCCTGGGTCTAGTCTTCCCTGGATCCTGAACACGGAGAAAGTGAGTTTACCTTTCAGAGCAATTTCAGCAGCTTCCAGCCCCAAAGATCACTAGCTCACTTAATTCCTTCAACCGATATTCATTGAGCAACGACTACTGCCAGATAGGGTTGAAACCCTGAGGATCAAGCCTAGGTGTATTGGGTGTCGCCCAGAGTTTATCTTCTATTGGGAGAACAGATAAAAGTAAAAAATAAAATATTGACTAATGTTCACAGAGGCCATCTACAAGAGCACCCTGGGCAGAAAGAGGCAAGAGATGAGAGGGGCAAGAAGAGGACACAGGGACAGGAAGGTGTTAGGTCCTCCCTCATCCCCGTTATTGTCATCAGATGAGTCTATTTAAAATCTAAGAAGTCAGCCGGGCGTGGTGGTGCACACCTGTAATCCCAGTACTTGGGAGGCAAAGATGGGAGGATCACAGGTTTGAGGCCAGCCTCAGCAACTTAGTGAGACCCTGGGCAAATTAGCAAGACCCTGTTTCAAAATAAAAAATAAAATCGGGCTGGGGGTGTAGCTCAGAGGTAGTATGCCCCTGGGTTCAATCCCCAACACCACACACACACACACACACACACACACACACACACCCCAAACAAAACAAACCTAAGGACTTGCCAACACTGATTTGGTCATTGTCACTTGTTGCTGCTGTCCACATCCTACACATGGCCCCATATCCACTTAAATCTTCATGTTCATAGCAATGCCCCAGGGCTGGGGGTGCAGCTCAGTGGTACAGCAAAGCACTTGCCTAGCATGCTCGGGGGCCCTGGGTTGATCCCCAGCACCGAAGAAAGAAAAGAAGAGGAGAAGAGAAGAGAAGAGAAGAGAAGAGAAGAGAAGAGAAAAGAAGAAAGAAAAGAAAAGAGAAAAGAGAATAGAAAAGACCACAATCTTCTATCCATCTACTCTTCTCCAGGCCTTTCCACACATGAGAGGCGAGGCCTCTTCCAGCCTCTCCCAGGGATGGAGACCCAAGCCACTGCAGCCGGGGACCCCTCGCCCGCCCCTGCCCCCTGAGTGTCCCCGGGGATTCCGCGAGGCAGTGGGCATTGCTGCAACACACCTCCGGGTGGGAAGCCCGGGGAGGAAGGCTCCTTGTTATTATCTTTCCCCCTCTCTCTTACGAGCTGACGCGGAGGATCGCAGCCGGCGGATCCAGGGCTCCTCCTGCCACACCCTCCCCGCTATTTCTTGGGGACTCGTCCCAGCTAAGCTGCAGCCTCTGCCCTCTCCTGCTCCCTCTCCTCGGGTGCGCGCTGGCTCGCAGGATGCACCTCTCCGGGCTCGCTGGCGCGCTCCTGGGCGACCTCAGGACCCGGGCCGGGCGCCTGGACAAGCCTCCTCCCGCACAGCCTCCCCGCCTCGCCCGCGCTTACCTCCCCGAGCGGGCACCCACAGCCCCGCGCTCCCCAGAACCAACAGCAGCACCGACGCCCTCCACATCTTTCCACCGGCCTGGCGCTCTTGGAGGCTGCTGGCGCAGCTCGTTTTCTTGCTGGGAGAAGATGGAAAAGCCCAGCCTGGAGGAGCAAGCCCGGGGGGCTGCACGGTGGCGCGGGAATCCCAGCGCCCGAGGCTGCCCGAGCGTCCCGGCGAGCAGGGCTCGGAGCGCAGACTTCGCGGCTGGCAACTTGGAGCCGAGCAGTCGGCATTTATCTCTCGGGGCGGGCGAGGGCGGGAGCGGGTGGGCGTCAGGTGGTCCGGGCCGGGCCGGGCCGGGGTGCGCTAGGACCGCCCTCGGGCGCTGTTTGGCCAGCGCCAAAACGATGATCTCAGGCCAGGTTTAAAGTTACAAGGCCGCAGCTGCGGGGGCCCGGCCCCGACAAAATGGGCTTTTTATTCTGTTCAACAACTCGAGAGGAAGGGCCCACTTGCAATAAACGGTTTTGCTTTTTCATTTTATTTCCCCTCCCTTTTTTTTTGAGGGGGGGCTGGCTTTGTTATTGTGTTTTTAAGAGGAAAGTAGAAGCCTATACTTTTCTGCTTCTGGGCCGAAGCGAGCAGAAAACTCTTGGCTCGTGTGGCCGGTAGTTTTAGAACCAAGCACCGGATTGTTCTTTAGTAAATATTGAGTTTGATGGCTTAAAAAGTAGTTGGGCGTCCTCTGGGTGGGCCGGAGGCGGCTCCTGCGGATCAATCGCACCGTTGTCTAGGGGGCCCGGGTGGGCGGGCACGGGGCTGCCCAGGACTGGCTGGCCGGGAGCCTGGCTGATTTGCTGGCTTTGGACACTTTGAAAGGAGGCTGAGTTCCATCTCTCCCTCCGGATCCCGGGACGACTCTGGAGCCGCTGACGTGAGCTGTCGCTTCAGCACTGGAAGATGGTCACTCACCTGTGTCTCCTAACAGCAGCCCGGCTCATCGCTTTTAATCCCTGCCTTTGGCCCTTTAATCCCTTTATTGGTTTATTTATTTGTTTAAGCAATCTTTCCTTGATCTCAGGTCCTGGGCATCAGCAACAAGAGAACATTTTTTTTTTTTTTTTACTTTATTTCCTTCTGAACTGTTGGATTTTTTAAAGTTTTTTTTTCTTTTTTCTTTCTTTGTTTTCAGAACAGGGTTTTGGGAGGTGGTCTCTGTTCCACTCCCAGATGCCACAAATTCCACTTGGCAAAAGAATCTGCAGATTAGCGCCCCCAAAGCACCTCACCGGGGTCAAAGTGGGTCCTTTATCTGTGACCCTGATTCCAGGTTTATTTGATCACAAGTACCTCATGGGAGAGATTGTTTGAAAAGCTCAGATTCCTGAAGCCAGGTGCTGTGGCGCACGCCAGGTGCTGTCCCGGTGCTTGGGAGACTGAGATAGGAGGATCGCGGGTTTCAGCAACTTAGTGAGGCCCTTGGCAACTTAGTGAGACCCTGTTTCAATAAATAAATGGATAAAAAATGCCTGGGGGTATGGCTCAGACGTAGAATGTCCTTGGATTCAAATCCCAGTACACACATACGAAAAGCTTAGATTTCTGGCTTCTACACCTAACTCATTAAATAAGACCTTTGGGGAATTCCTAGTGTACTGGGATGGCTGGCAAATCGTGCCCTCCAGCAGGGCGTCTCAGCCTGAATCACCGGGGACTGGTCATCATGCTGCCGGGTGCAGTGTCTGTGGGTAGAAGGGCAGGGAAGACTTTGTCTCTCTAAGACTCACCGGAGATGTCCTGTTCTGGGGCCACAAGATAGGAAGTGTGTGCCTGAAGTAAGGAAAGAAGAAAACTGTGGAGAGAGAAGATGTCCTTTCTGATCTGACTTCCCCCCTTGCTGGTACTTTTTATGATGATTTCTCCAATACGAGTATCTGTGGACAGACTGGATGGCACGCGCACTTTCTGTGGCACTTGTTAGATGGAGAATAGACACAAGTGGCCTCCAGTTTGGAGCGTGAAACTGTGAGAGGCGCTGAGGGAGAGGGGTGCTTGGGGCTAGATTCTGATTCCAAGAGACCCATCGCCTGCTCTTCTCCCTGCCTCGGAGCAATGTGTCCGGATTCCAGGAGGTTGGTCCCCTGATCTTCCGTAGAGGATGGAGGAGGGGGGATGGTAGGGAGCAGGGTCCCGCTGGGGGGTGTAGGGATGGGAGGAGGGGCCAGGACAAGAGGGGTCTGTGGACACGTTTTGGCCACTGGGGAAAGTAGCTGGGCCTAGGAGGAGCCACCGAAATACCAGAGGGCAGAGTCACCTTCTTTAATGATGAAAACAGCAGACTAAGAGGGGGAGCTCCGGCCTTGGGAAGAGGGGTGCAGGCCAGGACTCACAGGGGTGACTCAGGGTCAGGCTGAAGCTGCACAGCAGAGCTCAGGGTATTGGGAAGCCTGAGCTCCCATCCAGCCCAGGGGGGGACGGGTGCGTGCCGGAGGACGCCTCCGCTCTTGCGAAACAGCTCGTGCTGTGAATAAGGATGAGGCTGAGACCGTGATGCTTCTGCTGAGACAACAGTCACAGCCACACGCAGCTTACTGGCTCTGCCTGCTCCTGGACCTACACCAGCGCATCCAACCCTCCAAACAACCTTTGATCTAGGAGCTTAGTACTCAAGGAGTCTGGAGGGCTCGACTACAGGGCGGGTGAACATACAGGTCGCTGGGCCCCACTCTCCAAATTCTGATTCACTTGGTCTGGGGGCCAGGGGGCAGAGACTCTGCATATCTGAGTTCACAGGTGCTGCTGCTGCTGGTTCTGGGGTTCCACTTTTTTTTGTGTGTGGTACTGGGGATTGAACTCAGGGACATTCTATCACCGAGCTACACCCCCAGCCCTATTTTTTTTTTTTTTTGGGTACCGGGGATTGAACGCAGGGGCGTTCTACCTCTGCGCTACGCCCCCGGCCCTATTTTTTGTGCTTTGTTTTGAAACCGGGTCTCACAAAGTTGTGGAGGACCTCACTAAGGAGAGAGAGAGAGAGA